>JAEAOA010002354.1:4725000-4940000 GCA_016746295.1 Potamilus streckersoni | reverse complement strand
TTCCTATCGGTGTATTCGTTGGTTATACTGCAAAATTAAACAAGAAAAAAAAAACCACGTCAATATATTCTTAGGATGTGGAATATTGTGTTATAACATCCTCTTGGAGATCCCAAAATAGAATGTCTTTAAAAAGATTTAGACACCGCTTTCTGTGAAACGAGAGCATTGCGCGCGATTAGCGATGAATAAAGATGGAAAATTGTCTTACGATAATTTCATGTATAAGTTACATTTTTGGAAGTGTCTCGAAATGTTATTTTGGCTTCATTTGCAATATGTTTGTCTTTGATATCTGATAGAGCGACCACATGGTCTGTTTACAATAGTATGATTTTACTTCAATTTCAATACGATGGTCAACTACTACTGCACATAGTCTGCCTTTTAAAAATAATCCATTTAAGCAGGAATACAACCGCCATCAGTAGAGGCATGAATTATTACTGTTAGAATGAATATTGGGCAACGCGTACGTTTTTATGCTTTTTGCACATACGCTTTGACTGCAATTACCTGAAAACTTTTGCAAAAGTCAAGAATATTCCATATGCTGGTGCTTTTATGGGATAAATGATAAATATACTTAAGAACGATTAGAGTTAATTCTGCCATATGCACAGCAACAGTGGTATGGCTTGAATATTTACAACGTGATTTACTTTGAGGGAGGTCGTTTTACGAGGGTGTGAATATTTTTAGCATGCTTTATTGCCTCTTAAATGCTTCTTTAGTTGTTGCACTTCGGTTTATTGTACAGGCCTCCGATAAAAGACAAATCCTTTACTTTAATCTTTGTTAACGGTGTATACGCAACTAAAATCTGTACACGTCAAACTTTATCAATATTAACAGCAACATAAGAACTATGTTGTGACTAAAACCTTAAATTACCTTTAGATCGAAGAGGCGTTTTTATATTTCAGGAGATCGCTATATAATGATGAGTGAAGACGTATGGTCACGTAATGATCACGTTCAAAAAGATAAATACAATATTAATTTCTTAGATTATTAGGTTCATTGTTCTTTAGTTGTTTAATCTGTAATTACTGTCAACCCACAATAACTTCTATTTGACGTTTTGTGTGCAAGTACGTAAAACCGTAGATTGTCACTTACTAGCAACTGGATTTATTTTTAATATAATATTGTACATAATCCGCCTGACAGGTCGGCAGGAAATGAACCTGCGGAAAGATTACCAGGAGATTGTGTTGTTTTGGCATGTGTGTGTGTGTGTGTGTGTGTGTGTGTGTGTGTGTGTGTTTGAAATAGATAATGCTCCTTACTTAAGATCTGTGTGCTCTGCAATTGCGATACATTTTAATTGTTTGCAAAAATTATCGAAAATGTCAATAGTAATAATTCTATTGCACGTTGTTATCGTCAGTATGAGGTAAAAGGCTAGACTGAGATGTTATAGTCTGTATGCTGACGAATTATTATGTACTTTTGAAAGAGTGACGTATGTAAAGTGAAGTTGTTTGCATTTAAAATATGCACAATGGATAGGGTGTTGGCATGCATCTATGTGACATTGATGTAATGTCGCTGATATTGCTAACTAAAATGACTGTACTCCAAAAATAAGCCTCAATTTGTCTAAAGTACACTATCCTTAGCAACTAATAAAATAGGGAAAATGAAGTTTGCCAGACTAGACAATACCAGCTTCTGAAGTAGTGCAATGAATGAATTACCAAATATAAAAATGTTTCTTAAAAAAGTTATCGGCTCATTTTTTACAGATTACTTCTGAAGTTCAGGAAGTGAAAATAACCAAGTGGAGTAAACACTTTTTTCAAAGGTGCACATCTGGAGTAAGGCTAAGCTTTACACTATATAACCCATTTTACACTCATCTGTCATACACTAACAAAAAGGGTATTAAATGTTATTTGAAGAATACCTAAGATATACACAGTCTTTTATAAATAGCCAATATAACTAGTGAGGAAACGCGGGTGAATTCTTTTTCTTTAAAATTCTGCCCCAATGCAAAACACGAAACTGTAAATCGGTACCAACAGGCTAGATTGACATATTGTTATATTCAGCATGAGGTAAAAGGCTAGCCTGACATCTTTGTTTTAGTTAGTATGAGGTAAAAGACTAGACTGACATCTTTGTAATAGTCAGTATGAGGTAAAAGGCTAGACTGATATCTTTGTTTTAGTTAGAATGAGGTTAAAGGCTAGAGTGACATCTTTGTGTTAGTCAGTATGAGGTAAAAAGCTAGACTGACATCTTTGTTTTAGTCAGTATGAGGTAAAATGCTAGACTGACATCTTTGTTTTAGTCAGTATGAGGTAAAAGGCTAGACTGGCATCTTTGTTTTAGTCAGTATGAGGTAAAAGGCTAGACTGACATCTTTGTTTTAGTTAGAATGAGGTTAAAGGCTAGAGTGACATCTTTGTGTTAGTCAGTATGAGGTAAAAAGCTAGACTGACATCTTTGTTTTCGTCAGTATGAGGTAAAAGGCTAGACTGGCATCTTTGTTTTAGTCAGTATGAGGTAAAAGGCTAGACTGACATCTTTGTTTTAGTTAGAATGAAGTTAAAGGCTAGAGTGACATCTTTGTGTTAGTCAGTATGAGGTAAAAAGCTAGACTGGCATCTTTGTTTTAGTCAGTATGAGGTAAAAGGCTAGACTGACATCTTTGTTTTAGTCAGTATGAGATAAAAGACTAGACTGACATCTTTGTTTTAGTTAGTATGAGGTAAAAGGCCAGACTGACATCTTTGTTTTAGTTAGTATGTAGTTAGTATGAGGTAAAAGGCTAGACTGACATGTTATTGTCAATATGAGGTAAATTAGTAGGTTTATGTCTGTATTCAAGAATGGATTTAATTTATTTCAACCATGTATTTAACAACAGAAGCAATGCTTATAAGTTTGACTGCCAGTTATTCCTTATTGAGGATTTGAGATGAAGTCTGTTCACACGCACACAAAATTAACTCTTTAAAACCAGTCTGCTGCTTTCCCCTTCCCCGATTCGTTCCCTGGAAGATTTTGAAGACAAAAGGTAATTTGGTGTAAAAATTACAAATATTTATTCTTCAGCTACCATTCAAACTGTTCTTTACTTTTGTTTTCTTTCCTGCGACACGTTTTCTGTGATGTTAATGCCAGAAACCTTGGGTATCGGCTTTTAGGAGTTATAATAAATTGATCATATTGGAATAACATCCGGCTGTCACATTTCGACTGGTTTGCAAACACATGTGATTCAGAGAATTATAACGATACGAAAAATACTGAATAATTCTATCAATGAAAGTCATTCTGAAGGATGGTCTGATATAAATACATGTACATCTCTTGTAGAAAATGACTGCCTTGAAATGATGACTGGGCGATGGCAAAGAGGGTATTACCTCGGCATGTGATACAGTCTTGAGAGTGGCATTTGGTTAACACATTTTGTATTGACTTGTTGCAATCGGTGAAACGTTCTAACATCTTGTAATAGCCTTTCATATGTCTTTTCTTTCTTTGCTGGGCTAAATACGATACCTATTATCTTCATTGCCTGTCCATAGACGTTGATCACATGGGCGCCGGTAGCATAGGTCAAGGGGGAAGACGTGAGTCCTGCCCTCCCCAATATACTACAAATTACAGACGATAAAGCCTTAAATTCTGCAATTTACAAATAATTTGTTTGTTTTTTTTAAATATTACTTTTTTTTGGTGTTTTACCCCGAATTGGGGAAGATAAATACATTACTTCTTTAATTGTCTGTGCCGATGCACGTCAAAACTCAGTTGAACATAAAGGCTAAACCGCTGAAATTAATGCGCGGGACACAATAAGAAATACTCTCTACTTTATTTAATCCGTCTTGAAGTACGACCTGACATGCACCGCCATATTTATTTTAAGCGGATTGTAACCTGACATGCACTGCTATATTTATTTTAAGCGGATTGCAAATCCAGCAGTGCAAAACTAGCATGTGATTGTTCAACGAGTGCTAATAGTTCCACGAATAATAATTTTCTTATCATCCACTTTGAGGTTCTGGAAAAGCAGCAGGAGCTATGACAAATTGTGCAACGAAATATGCTGTCATAGCGAGAGAGAGAGAGAGAGAGAGAGAGAGAGAGAGAGAGAGAGAGAGAGAGGGGGGGGGGAGGGAGTACATTGTCTTAACATTGACAACTATTACATCTGGGAAGTTTGCGCGGAATTAATATCTTTTTTCCATCAATGCGGAGATCCTCTATATTGTACGTCAGATTTCTCAAGAAATATGAATTGAAACATATCAGTCCCAAATCATTTCAATAACAACATTTAGACAATCTTGATTGATTAAAATTTGGGTTCAAACTTGTTGAATAGTTATGTACATAATTATAACGTTTCCCATTCTCACGTATTTTGGACTAGGTTTATGATACTGTCCACATTTTCAATACATTTATTGCCATTGCTCCAAATTAATCAACGCTGGAGCCAACGTTGGCAATAATGACATTGTCATATGCGATATTATTTTCCTCTTCTATGCGCTGAATTCCAGACATTCATTTTCGAAGACTTTACTAATCCTTTGCAGACACTCACCGCCATTGAACATACATCAAAAGGTTACATATCTCTAATCAATATGCGAGACCAAGTGTGTTTGAAAGCTGTAAAACGTTTGGAACAATAAGACAGGAAACATTAAACTAAGAGTGAATTATAACCTGCAAACAAACGTTAAACAAACCCACAATCATCTGTATTTACTGTCGGTTGCTATGTCACTACCAATTACTGAAGGCCGCTAGAAGAGGGACATTCTGTGCATACAAAATAGATTTCTTGTCATATTTTTTATCACAATCCATCTGTCAATGTTTTGGCAAAATGCGGTGACACACCGTTTAGATATAAACCCTGCTGTTGTAGATACTGAGTCGGCTTTATTTTTTTTCTTGCAGTGTTTGGGAGAGTTTTGGAGTTTAACAACACATCAAAACACAAAATTGTATTTCGTGCTGAGGCAACTAGAGGAAAATGCCTAGACAATGGACAGAGGTCAATCCAACATGGTCTAGACATGACTCGAATCTTAGTACTAACTGCTCCCAAATCAAATTGACAGCCAGACGTAAATCCTCGTATCATATCATTGTTAATCAAATTCATTACTATAATTCCGATAATAACTTTTAAAAAAAACTTCAAACGCAGAAGCAAATTTAAGGATTAAAAATTCATTAAATGCTGTTAGTCGATATTTTTTATCGGTTTGTAATATATGAATTCATTTTGTTGATTTCTCAAACTTTGCATCTTTATTAAAATGCTGTTTATTCTACATATTCCAAAGAGTTCTTACTTTTAGTCCAGATATTATCACAAATATAACCATTTCTTTAAGGTGCAATTGACCAGTTTTATGCACAAATTCAATGCCTCATCTATCTACCTTTCATACAAAAATCTTTAAAAATGTGTGAAGGTAAAAAAAAGTCAATATTTTCAATAGCTATATTAAAACAAAGCTAAAGAATATTTTCACTTGACCTGAGACGTCAATGGTAGTTTATAGAAAAAGACGTTGAGACATCCCAATCCCAAATTAATATCTCGTTTTTCTCGTCGAATGCCATTTTGATGCCTTGTTATGCTTACAGTGCAAACACTAGCCCCTTTCCAGGGTGATGATTTTGCGAAACATTGTGTACTAAATAGTTTGATGCAATTCAAAACATTTGCCATCAAAATCGCTTTTGAGATGGTTTCCATGCATAGGCCACACATGTCTACTAATTTGTTTGACTAGCTCTTCTTCCTAGTTAACTATTGGTATTTCACTATCTACATACTGCAGGGTAACTATATGACGTGTAAATGCCTCACATCAGATTCACGAACACCAGTCCCAAAAGCCTCATTCAAAAATATGACCATATCTTTAATTATTCAACAATAATAGCTGAACAAGTCATCTCATAGCATTTAGTTCAGAAATTTAACAAGCACCATTTTACGAAACTATCTCCTGCTATCCTAGGACAGTGTTATAATATTTTACGCCAATAAAGCCTTTTTCGGTCTATTAGTCAGAGTTTTATCTGACCTTTTCATCCAGTGTTACAGATGGATGGATGGATGGATGGATGGATGGATGGATGGATGGATGGATGGATGGATGGATGGATGGATGGATGGATGGATGGATGGATGGATATGCATCGAGCGGTGCCCGTTTGAGCACAGGATCCGATTGGGCTAAAATCGGTCTGATCGACTTAAGACTGGCCCTGAACATTTTTACAGTTGGTCATAGAACACAATTAATTTTGCTATATAGTTTCTACATTTATTTCTCAGTACTGAACTTTCCACTGTGTGACAATCAATACAAATCATATGTTAATCTAAAATACCTTTAAAGATGACTTTACGGTGAAGTGCTTGTCAAGGGTTGACCTGCATTTTTTTGAGAGGCTGAATTGTAAACAAAACATCATGCAACGGAACATAGATTTCACTTCCAAATCATCACCATGGCCTTATTACTAACTGTGCACTGTCGCCGAAAAACACAAAGACAACCACACAATAAGCTCACATTCTGAAGACTAAACAATTGCCTTTAAATCCTTACCAAGAATGCCAAAATCTAACTCTTGTATCACCACCAAACGGAGACAGGAAAAATGATCTAAAAATAGACTGCCACTACATTCGTGGGTATAGAACCGAATTTTATTAATTGTGTACTGATTCCTGACAAGTTAAGTTGGGCTGGGAGATAAGAAATCATGCCTGAAACTGCTCGGTACAGGCAAAGATTAGCCGCCTAGCCCGAGCGCACCTCGAGAGGAAAATCATGTATTTTCTCAGCAATAGCAATTAAAGCATATTTCGTCTTTTCCATATGTCTACACTGGAGCCACATATAGTTTTAAAACTAATATCAATGTTAGCATTTATTCATACAACGTACTCTTTTACATCAACATCTCTTGGCCCGACCAGAAGATCCTCCGCCTTTTCCATCAAGTTTCTCACAGAAACCGTCGACTTGTATTTCGAGCTACAGTTAATTATATGAAAAAAAAATATTAAAAAATATTAAGGCGGAAAGAGACAAAGTCACAATCGGAACAATCTCAGCCTTTGCTGTTGTAGCATATGTTGCGTATTCCGCCAGATGTGAATCACCAATCACATTAAATTGATTCGTATTCCTAAAATTACTTCTGAGCTTATATCACCACCTGAAGGAAATGACTTAGCGATCTTCCAATCGCTTGCGTTCTACATTTTCCTTCATTTTATAGATCAAACGATCACGTCTTACAAGAAAAACTATATAAGGAAAAACTGATACTCCATCGCAGAGCATATCCGTTTAACAATAGATACTGGGCTTTAATTGGCTTATTAATGTTATCCAATATATTCTAATTGACGAGATTGTACTTTTGCATATCGATTTCTGTCTGATTTGGCAGTGTCCAAAGTAAATACGGAAGCCATGAATGAGGAGCCACAACTACTGTTCGGTTCGGCGGACTCCCATTTTTTTCACTAAGGAACCGCTATGATCTCCTATCGCAACGTAACAGTCCAAATAGCTTAAAATTGGTTGCGTGAAACGAGAAGAAACTCGGACTAGTTCTCAATATGAGAGATTTCTGTTAGACGCTGAGTTTATAGTAGCTTTGAAGATAAAACTTCCTCGTGATTATTTTCTTCTGATGACTTTTTTTCCGTCTTTAGGTGGAGTGTATCATGCTATGACAGTCTGTCTCATTCATCTATCCGTTTATTTTGTCATTTTCGCGCGATAAGATCAGTTCTACAGAACCTAATTTGACCAAACTTTATATTTTAGTCCCTCTTGACGGAAGAGAAATCCATTTATTTTTGCACTTTGCAGTCAAAAGGTCATTGGTGGTTGACATAAGAAAGATTGTGTCAGCAGCATAACAGTATTTCTACATCACAGACCTGAATCAAACATTATGGATGGCTTGTACATTGAAAAGGTCAAAAGTTTAAAGATCAAGGTCATTGTAACTGAAAACATAAGTGATTCTCGACTGTATATCTTCTTTAAAATATGGGATGACAGCCTATGGGGTCAAAACATAAGCCTACTAATTTGTACTTTAAATGGCCAAGATAAAAGTCACTGAAACTAATAGGAGGACTATCAATTTTGCAAAATAAATTCTATTCTGTACCACCTGTCATGACCAAAGTTTGTAGAGCGGTTATACTTGCGGTACGGAAGACGCCTACTGATCTTGGATTTATGCAGTAAAATGTCAGGGTTATTGCGTCTCAACAAAAATGTTCTTTGCATAATAAAGTTTGTTCTAAACTAAGTTCCTTGTTTAGTCATCTTGGACGGCCTGCACGTATGGAAATAAGAAACCTATATTTTCAGTGGTCTAAATGTCATAAAGACACCTGCATATTCTGTATCCTATAGGTCATGGTAAATCTAAAACAAATGATGCATTATACAGAGTAAGTTAATGTAAAACCTTAGACATTGACAAAAAGTCAAAATCATTGAGAATCGCTGGTCATTAATCTCAAGAGTCAACAATCCCTCCTAGAGTCTACGAAGGAGATCATTGTACATTATTATTATTATTATTATTATTATTATTATTATTATTATTATTATTATTATTATTATTATTATTATTATTATTATTATTATTATTGTTGTTGTTGTTGTTTTTGTAGAATTATAACTATAATTTTTAAATAATGCAACAGAAAGAAGTGAAACCTACAATTTAGGTAAAATCAAGAGGCAATTTATTTCTCTGCAAAACAAAGTGAAAATTTAAGGGACACGTATTTTGTATTAAATCCCAAATAGTCCGTAATGTCCTATTAAAAAGTCAAAATATATAGAATGCTCCCAATGAATTCCAAAAGTCTTGAATGTTCCTATGCACCATAATAATGCAGTCCAGAATGTTTTTGGATGCATTCACAATATTTCCAAAATATGTTAATCCAAAGTCAATGAGCACTTAGTAACTCCAGTTGATTTTTTAAATAAATAATTCCTTTGAATTATATCTGAACACAACTGTAAATTTGTATCATAATGGATTCCAAGAGACTTGGCTAAAAAGTAATGAATTATTAATCTGCTCCCTATTTACTTACTTCACTTCACATAGAATCGGATGATTTCCAAAGAAAAAACCTAGTCTAACTGAAACCAAGAAAGATCTTGAACTCTTGTTACTTAAATAAGTTGTTCACAACTTATAATCATGGGCAAAAGTTAACCATGTTAACATAATGTTTACAGCTTACATCCATGGACAAATGTTAAGCCCAAAATGAAGCACGAGAAGAATTCTTAATTGATAGGCATGTTTATTCGAAGAATTTATCGTATATCGTATCATCTGCCGACAAGTTTGCTTGTATGAAAGAACAAGAATGCTTGTGCATTAAAAGTGAATCAAATGAATCATATTTCTGGTTCGAGAATTAATTAAACGTGTGTGTGTGTGTGTGTGTGTGTGTGTGTGTGTCATTTGATTTTTAAACGTAGCTTCAACAATTTTGTAGTCATATCGCTACGGTGTCTGCATTATGACAGTTTATTGTGATCTTTAGCACTGGGGAATCATGCCACAGACATGTAGCATCATGTCCCACCCAATCACATCCTGACACCAGGCCGACCAGTCCTAACACTAACGTCTTAATGGTAATCGCCTGTTGAGGCAGCTATTTGTACCATTTTCATAAGTCTTCTGTATGACTTGACCGGGTTTCGAACCCACGTCTTCCCGCATCCGAGGAGGAAGCTCTAACCACCCGTCCACCGGAACGTCTTAATTGAACGTGCTTCCCTTTCTTTTTATATAAATTGAATTTGAATTATATATTATTATCACAAAAATTTCACACTTAATTATTCGTAAATACTCGCATAATTTTAGCTAATTAAATCACGCAAATCACGAGATATACTTTAAGGAGAAATACTCAGTTCTTTTACGATTAATGAATAGAAAGCCTAATAATATGAAAATCTGAGTAATAACCTTTTCCAGACCTGTATTAATTAGATATATCCTGATTAATCTTTCATTGTTCTACTTCTTGTAATTGTCTCTCTAAATCATATCAGCATTTCGTTTGGGTTAATGTCTTGAATCCTCTCTTTTATTGGCAGATTGGGACATTGTCCTTGTCCGTTAATGAAGTCAGGATCGGTATTTGTTAAGATATTGATTGAGTTACAGGAGCCAGAACAATTTTCTTGACAGTCTTGACACCTACGGCCATTACTAACTTTTGTTTTGTAGAACATCTTCATTCTAGTTCCAATTATTTGTTGAAACCATATTTTCAGAATGAAACTACACTATTAAAAAAAGTTGCACAATTAGCCAGATATTGGGTACTGATGTACAGTTAAGATTTTATCATGCCGCAATATAGACAGATGGACAGACGAACAGAGAGAGAGACCTACACAGAGCATGAAACATAGACCTTACCAGAAAGGATTTCTTGCTTATGTAGCGTAACTCGCATAGGACTTC
Source organism: Potamilus streckersoni (assembly GCA_016746295.1). Classification (NCBI taxonomy): domain Eukaryota; kingdom Metazoa; phylum Mollusca; class Bivalvia; order Unionida; family Unionidae; genus Potamilus; species Potamilus streckersoni. Next base: position 4,929,446 of record JAEAOA010002354.1, on the reverse strand, counting down.
CGGTATAAAACAATCTGTCAGATTAGTTTGATGAACTTTGCGTGTTTCACTTGTGGAATATCAATTAATTACATGCATGCAATTGTAAGATTTATAGTTAAATAAAATTGTCGACCATTACTAAACACAATGGAACAGATTATATTAATTTAGAAATATATTATTCGACCATCCTTGCGGTCCTTTTTCTCTTTGCCCTCAGTGTTTTCTAAGCATTTTCTTTCCTGCTTCCTAGCATCTGTATCTCCTGCCATCTTGTTCATACTGCTTTAAGGTTTCCACTTTTTTGTAAAAAATATGGTCTGAGAATATGCTACGTAGTTAATAGCTTTTGGAAATGTAAAACATTTTCCTGAATAGATATTTGTCACTATTTGACCTTTACAATGACAATGTATTTTGATGAATATTTCAGAAAATAAGTTCCTTTTTTACCTTTCTTGACCTTCTGTTATGAATGCATATTTCATGTTGCTCACCACTATTTTGCTTCGTGAATGATTATATATATATGTATATATATATATATATATATATATATATATATATATATATATATATATATATATATATATATATATATATATATATATATTCTTCGTAATCGTATATAATTTTGTGAATGAGAAAAAAAAAACAGGTAAAGATTATTTTATAGTTTATAAAGCGCAGTCCGATTGCAATGCATCGAAATAGTTGTTATATGTTCGAAGATAATCAAGAGCACACAACTCTATGGATCTACGATTTCTATCGGCCTCCGCTGGCTGACGAAAAGTTACCGTTACATTTCCAAACCATTTCGGAATGTAAGATTTCATGAATTAAGAAACTAATGCAGTTACCTGAGGTTTCATTTCGTCTCTGCGTTACATCTCGAAAGGCATTTATCTCTCGAATTTTACAGCACGGAAAAGCCTACGACGGCCAAAGGAAAGTAATTACATAGGTTATTTATCACGTGAAAATTAATCTTTTACCCGAAATGGGTGAAAAACGTTATCGTTAAATAACCTTAGCTGACAAGTTCGTTTTGGAATTGCATTTCTTGGACTATGGTCAGGACGTCAACGATAAATGACATATCCGCCGTGAACTGTCAGGGATAATTCTTGCCTTCCCTAGAGAACTATATTTCTAATGTGTACTGGAGTATAAACAAGACCGTTTAATCAAGACATCATGTAGAAAGTTAATAACCAGCTTCGCCGCTTGACCAGCGATATTTGGTTATCAGCTGAGATAGAAGCTAGCTCTCTCTCTCTCTCTCTCTCTCTCTCTCTCTCTCTCTCTCTCTCTCTCTCTCTCTCTCTCTCTCTCTCTCTCTCTCTCTCTCTCTGTATATATATATATATATATATATATATATATATATAGATACATACATACATACATACATACATACATACATACATACATACATACATACATACATACATACATACATACATACATACATACATACATACATACATACATACATACATACATACATACATACATACATACATACATACATACATACATACATCATAAGTTTGATGAACTTCCACTAAAACAAGCAATGCTATTTCGTTATCGTTTTAAAAACTTTACTCAATGTTGACAAAGACCAATACATTTTAAAATTATTTTGGAAACAAATCAAAATTTAAAAGTGTACAGGTAATTAAATCTTTAAATGTTTTCATGAGATAACGATTACCTGTTTATACCATAGTAGATACTACTCTTTACGGATGAGTAAGTTTGCATGTTACGGATAAGTAACTTCAACTTTGCTAATTCACGTTTAAGGTACCAATGTAAAATAAACGTAACCATTTTGGTAAAGTTTAGAAACATAGGAAAGTACGATTTTTTTAATGAGGGCGGATTGAACACTTGTAACTACTGGCTGATAATGTTAATTACAAAGCATTGTTTATGATGGGATCATTTGAAGTAGGATGGAGCCATTTAAAAACACTATAAGCCGGCTCTTCACTTTCCTCTTATTCCACCCTCACCTTTTCTAACACAAGGTACCTAAATCGGAAAATAGGGAAAATATACTAGCAACAACTGGATGGAATCATGGAAACAAGAAGTTTGTGTTGCCCACAGATTTTCCACCAAGAATCCCCTTCCCACACCATCCATCTATCCCTACTCTACCCCCTACGTTTACAAAGAAGGGGGCCACTTCCATTGACAATAGAAGGCCTCATTCGATAACACCACCTTTACAAAACTACCCTGATCATTTAGTTCCTCCGCCATAAACAAACAAACAACCAACTAATACTAACAATGCGTGACCCCCACCCCCCTAAAAAAACTTAACAAAAACACAAGGTTGTTGACACCCGGTTAACTGGTGTAATTTCGCCATTAAATATACGCTTAATACACAAAATTCCAACTATACAAGGATCAAATAGGCAATCTTCAACTCAGAAACTTAGATCAATTGCACAGGTGACCAACACAATACTGGGGACAGAGAACATCCACTATCACAATTTGACAGAATTTCGCATACAAACACGTTAGCCCGGGCCCTTGGAGCGTACACACGGCATCATCACTTGGCGCCCCCAGCCTGGTCCCCTTCCTCCTGTCCACCCCCTGACAGATAATTAGGACGTACGGCTATCGTACATACAAGCGGTGTTTCTGTGGCACCATTCTTGAAACACCGACCAAATAAAAAACTCAACAATTGAGCATTAACGAGTCGCAAAAGTTCTTAGTTAACTGACGCCTCCGCATTATTTTTAACTGCAAGCAAACTTAAATTGTACCTAGACCCATCTACAGACCTACCATATATATATATATATATATATATATATATATATATATATATATATATATATATATATATATATATATATATATATATATATATATATATATATATATATATATATATTACTGGTACCAAAATGCATTATTGTAAAGTTATAATATATAATTTACATGTCAATTTGTTTAACATTTGTTGTGTTTTTTCAAACCTTTGTTAATATCTTGTGGCGAGAATTTAATAATTTCGAAAAAAATATATGATCTATCAAAATGAACGAAGAGTTTGAATGCACATAAATAAAAACACCTCTCCCAATATACCTGGTTAAATATTATGAGGTGTTATGCCATAACTATCTGGGTCAGCCGCACAATAAAGCAACGACAACATTGGCTATATATAACTAAAATGTATGAAGGGTTTACAAACATAAAAAATGCTAGTCCCCGTACATAATACAGTACATCATTTAACACGCCTCCCTTAACGTAAAATTAAAGTGAAAAGAAAAGCTCTGGGGGCGCATATAATCCTACACAATATATCAATATTAAAATGAGTAACACATTACAATATAACATTGCACTTTGTGACGTTTATATGTTGAGAAGTTATAGTTCAACTTAATCAATTCCATTCAAAGTGACCTTTCAAAAGAAAATAGCCCAATGATTGAAGTTTCCTTGGTGATGATGCATATTTTTACATTTAATGATGTAATTAAACACACTCGCTTCATACATACACATTGTATGTTTATATGCATGTAGGTATCAATACATACATACATACATGCATGCATGCATACATACATACATACATACATACATACATACATACATACATACATACATACATACATACATACATACATACATACGTACATACATACATACATACATACATACATACACACACACACACACACACACACACACACACACACACACACACACACACATACATACATACATACATACATACATACATACATACATACATACATACATACATACATACATACATACATACATACATAGTGACATCATCGATAGTGCAAACGTTGCAAAAAGAGAAAAAGGTAGTATGTCATTATGATTTACAAAAAAAATGTTCAATTCCAATTAAAGCCAAGCTTTATTATATTATATTCATTATTAGATCAATAAAGTTAACAAAAATTTGGATAATTTTACGATTATTGATCTAATTTTGCAACTGACGGCTTGCAGTAATCGAATGGTTTTAGAAACTTATTTCTTTGTGAAATTTAGGACAAATGAATAACGAATGGCATTCGTTCCCGATTTTAGTTATATCCCAAAGATCTTTTTCTCTCAGTGTACTGTCCTCACTACCGGATATGAAATAAAACCAGGAAATATATTCCTGTGGTGTAATAATGAGTCTGGTATTGGAAGTCATTGAACTATATGATGCAACTGAAGTACATTTCATCAGTTTTAAAATGTTTCTTTAACATTCCATATGCAACTTTTTCAATAATTGCGATATGTTCAAATCCCTAAACTCTTAACCAATAAAGTAAAATGGAAAATACAGAATCATCCAAATGATGCAATTGCAGGTCAGTGGTAAGTATTGAATGTTTTGGTCGTAGTAGAGATACATTGCCTTTCTGACTTGGTTAAGGTTGTCTTAATAGACTTAACCTTCGATTTTAGCACCTAAATATTTAAATTCAGCAAAAACTTCCAAAGGCTGTCAGAAATTTTGAATTAATATTTAACATCTTTTCATGTACCAAAAATAAAAAAATTCCTCGACTCATCGCAACCTTTGTTCGTGGAATACTATTAAACAAGAAAAATAACTTTGTTAAATTAATATTCGATTTCTGTCACTCAGAAAATTCATAAAACACATTTAAATTATATTGAAAAGTTTTTCTGCGGTAATAAAATTAATGTCCTCGGCAAAAGCAGTATATGAAAATTCGAAAGAAAATGGACATGGAGTGATCAAAAAATTGTAACTGCAAGCTTTCTGTCTTGATACGCTATAAATAAAATTGGCGAACAATGTATCACTTTGCCTCCTACACACTGAATGAAAGCGGCCCGCTCACTCGCAAGGCGGACAGAAGAACAGATTTATTATGTATTATTTAAATATTTTCCCATTGACATTGTTAACTATAAATTTCAGCCACTGCCTGTTATCTAAAAATTTCAGCCACTGCCCTATCTTCCATCTTTGATCAAAATTACGACTTAAGTTAATGAAAGCACAAAATTTGTTCATCTCGTAGGTTTTGTAAACTTTGATTAAGGGTGTGAAGATAAATATTTGGTTGGTCAAATATCCTGGCCTGAATCCGGGTTATTTTTCTTTGGCAACATCTGAAAAATATAAAATAGTCAGAATTTTTGTTGTTGAACTAAAACGTTTAGCTTAGAATCATGATACATCTATAAATGTCGGGTTATCTTGGGTCTCCGTTACTGTTAAATATTGGTTTGATTATTCCTTCAAACAAAGCGTCTAGAAACAAACCAGTGGCAAATAATATATTTAAAAGAAAGAGATATATAAGGACATCAGAAGGTGAAAGGTACATTTTGTATGTTCTTTTAATATATTAGATTTAGGCAGTGATTTGTTATTCATAAGACTTTTAATACAATTAAATATTTTTTCTGACCCAGCAATTGAAGAATTAAGAATTTGAGCATTGTCACCTGTTGCAATATCAGCAGAGGCATAGCTAGGGTGGGGCAGGGGGGTACATATGTTCCCGGGCGCCAAGGTACAGGGCGCCAAAATGAGGCTTACAACGTTACATTATAATAAGTAAAATAGAAAAATGAGATTAAATTTGGAGGGGGGGCGTCAATTTTATAGTTCGTCCCCGGGCGCAAAAGATCATAGCTACGCCTCTGAATATCAGTGTCAATAGTTTAATGTTCGGTTACATATTCCTAGTTTTTAAAATTTCAAAGAGTTCATCGGGTTTATTTTTGTTCCTTACTAAGTTATTTCGAATTATCCAATAATTGATGGGATTTTATTTTTCATTTGCTGCAACATTTTGCGTTAATCTTTTTACCTTGTTTATGCAACAGTTCGGGGCTTTGTGTTGTTTTGGGATATATTTTAGCATGTGTGTTTGCTCTACCTCTAATTTCCCACACAAAAGTTATTAACCTGATGTTTTAATAATAACTTTTTCAAAATCTGGATACATTGGACATAAGATTGTGTGTGTGTGTGCGTTTGTATGTGTATGTGTGTGTGTGTGTGTGTGTGTGTGTGTGTGTGTGATTTGGATTTTCAGTCATATGGCTACGATGCCTGCTTTGTGGCAGTGTATAGCGATGTCTTGCACTGGGGGCATCTTGCTGCATACATATAAAAAACATGATGTCCCACACAAATTAAACCTGACAAAAGCTCCTAGCAAGGCAACTCTTAGTACCACTTTTAGAAGTCTTTGGTATGACTTACCCCGGGGTTCGAACCTCCCCTCGCGACCTCCTGTATCCGAGGCGAACACTCTAACCGCTAAGCCACCGGAGCGGTCTGTAATGATTCTCTTGAACATTATGTATCTGTGTGAAGTACACGATTTTTCATTAATGTGTTTAATGGCATAAGCCTAACCTTTACGATTCGTATCTGTATGTTCTTAGTGTAATTCATAAATTTAATAATCACACACGTTTAAAATAAATATGTTTTCATGCTGACATCCAACTAATGTCTGAGTGATGCTGCATGGGCTTTGTTCCGTTTCTAGACGATTAAGATTAACAAGATTATCAATTATTTTGTATGACAGCAAATGATTACCAATTACCTGTCACAAATTTGTTCCCGCGATTTAACGATGACTCATCTATAGCGTGCTGATCGGAAGTGTTTACCTATCTTGTGCACATGTTCAGTACTTCAATAGCCTCATTTAGCGATTTAAAACATACAGAAAGTTATATTCTTCAAACGTTGTTGTTGTTGTTGGGCTTAACGCCATTTTTCAGCACACGATAGGCTATTCATGGCGGCCAGTATTAATGGTGGAGAAAGAAACCGGAAAGAACCACTGACCCACGAGAAGCTACTGTCAAGCTTTCTCACACATCCACATTCACCGAATTCTAGACTCGAACTCACGCTGACAGATGTGATATGGCAGTGTATCCGTAACGGACAGCGCTTTAAACCACTCGGCCACTCGGGGGCCTCTTCTTCAAACGTCAAGTTAAACTTAAATGGTACTCTCCTAAGAAGTTAACTGGATCTATTTATAGGTATTAGCAGGGTTTGATATAATTTTACCTATAGCTTTGCGTTTCTTACAGCCCCGCCTCAATCACAAATGTGTCTCAGTGTGTAACGTTTCGTGTGTATTAACAAAGGGATGTAAGAAATGTGCTTGGACTAAAGTTTATTTCTAAGCTTTATGCTTGCTACAGTTTATTCGCAATCGGGTTGTGTAAAAAATATATTAACCAATGATTGTGACCAGTAGATGTTTTAGTGGGTAACATTTCAGTTAAATACCGATAGATCCATATGAGGAAAGCGTGTAACCACGCGCTACTGTTATTATAGATTGATTTCTATTGCGTGAGTCGGTCATACAGCAGTGAGGAGCAATTCAAGGCACTATAAAAGTAGCCCCGCTTAGAAAGAATATTCGTTGATTGAGTTTGATTTATGGTCGAGGTTGCCTGATTTAAAAAGAGAGCAAAAGTGTAAAAGTGATGTTATTTCAGAGTACTGGATAATGAAAACAACAATTGTGTTATTTTAGATGTGTTCTGCAAGAACACTCGATGATGAAAAGGCATGGACACATGAATAACGTACGTGTAAACGTATGATCAATTACCAGTTTGTTTTCTTGCCGAATTCATGGTTCCTCGTTTCCTTGGCTTTGGAGGTTGGCTTTTTTTAAGTGGAAACGATTGACATAAAATTCAAAATGCTAATACGGATCGCAATTGTTGTGTTTGTTGTAGAAAATTTATTCAAGATTTATTTATTAATAAATGCAGTTCAAATTCAAATCGCTGTGATTATTCCGTTCGATAACAATAGAATGTTTTCCGTCGACCGTGTCATACCATCTATTGAATATTCCATTGAAAAGATCAGGAATATGTCTGTTCTTCCTAGGTGGTATGAAATAACAGTGGAGTATGCGAATTCCAACTGTAATGCCAAGGATGCGCCAATAGCTGCATTTAACATTTACATGAAAAAAAATATCAGCGTTTTTCTGGGACCAGTGTGTGACTACAGTCTTGCCCCCGTGGCCAGATACGCACCTTACTGGCATATTCCGGTCATCTCACCAGGAGGTTTTGCCCATGACTTTGGCGTTAACAAATCCTTACCGGAAGCGGAATACGCAACGCTGACCCGAATAGGAGTCACCTTTAATTCTCTGGCGAACTTCGTAATTCCTATGTTGAAGTATTACAATTGGTACAGGTTGAAGGTAATATATGACGGGAACGGACGCAGTGATATATCTCCTCGTTTTTGTTTTCTGGCAGGAGCCTCTCTCATACATCATTTGAATAAAGGTCGAGATCGAAGCTTCAAGTCGGATCATGATTTTTATCTGTACATACCAGGTGACCATGATATTTCAAAACTATTGCGAGAAGAAGTTGGAAATTCCTATAGCAGTAAGTATCTGACATGCCCAATAACGCACAGACACCCTCTACCCCACCCCCTTTGTTCCTATTTCTCGTAGCCTTGTCCTGGCTTTCTCCTAAAATAATATCATAGTCCCTATTTTCACAAGTTTCGTTCAATGGAAAATTTTAGACCTTATGGGTTTCGATTATTTCATATATCATGTTTAATGTAGATGTTAACGTGTCACTCAATGGCACATATTAAATGAATACCGTATGTTTGTGCTTATAAGTAGTACCAAAATGACAAGAAAGATCCTGATCTGCCGTCGCAAATTGGCCAGCAGATCAGGGTCTATATTTATTTGTTCTACTAATTGATCCTAACAAACTGCACAGACCCAGATCTGCCAGCAAAATCTGCTACGGTGGATCTGGCTCTGTGACGTTTGCAGTTGTACTCGTTTTATAAGCGAATACAGATGGTAACAACACTGTTTTGGACCCGCAATTCCCTCACTTATTAATAGATTTGACCTTCTCAAAAAATGCAGTTGATTTAGATTTCACCATTTCAGCTAGCGTGGACCGTCCTCAACTTTTCATGCTAAACTAAGATACCCTTTAATTCATCTGATTTGTGCATAATTTTAGGGTATTTTTGGCTTCCCAGCTTAATACGCCAACCAAAGCGTATACAATTTCTACTAAATGATATACGAAGCCTTTCAAAATAATTATTTGCGTCATTTTTTCTGTAATATTCATGGAATAATTATGTAAATATAGTTAATATACTCCATCAAACATTTTATTTTACTTATCAACATCAGCAACTATATACATATTATTCCTCACTTCCCATAATGCTTTCACATACACGGGTGCGAGCTAATACACACACACACACACACACAGACATATTACACATTAGCAGTTACAATCGCGCTTATACCACACACGATGCATCTTTGCAACATAACCTATTTTATATTCTTTTTTTCACCAGCAGCATGCGTACCTTCTTACCCTAGGCAAAGTTTGCTAACGGGGGCTGACCCGTAGAGCGGACATGGCAGTTGCCAGGGGCGCCAGAGATCTTGGAGTGCCTAAACAACTGATAAAAATTAAATTGCAGGAAATTCATTGACGGGGCAATTATCGTCACCCCGGCCGCCATTTACTCTTAGCACGCCACTTTCTCTTCGTGATGTAAAATGACACCTGTCGACATCATTACAACTCTCCTTCGGCAAATCCCATTCTATTTAATCGAGAACGCCAGTCTCGTAGGTCAACACCACAGCGCAGCTGTAAAGTGCATGCATAATTGATATATAAAACATTGTAAATCATCAAGTTAAAACATACATGAAGGATTTCCAATACAGTTGTACGTAAGCTTGGTATGCAAGGACGAAGCACAAGAAGTTATTGGCGAGTCAACTATAGTAAAGTGCATTGTCCACGGACAACACCATGGTAGCCGAGCCATACCGATTTGATGTGTGGAATCAAACACGCACACTTATGGCCATAGAACACAATAAATTTCACTATATTGTCTCTACATTTGTTTCTCAGTACTGAACTTTCCACTGTGTGACAATCAATACAAATCATATGTTAATCTAAATTACCTTCAACGATGACTTTACTGTTTAGTTCTTGTCAAGGGTTGACATGCATTTTTTGAGAGGCTGAATTGTAAACAAAACACCAGGCAACGGAACACAGATTTGACTTCCAGATCATCAGGTACTGAACCGGATTTTATTAATTGTGTCCTGATTCCTTATGAGTGCTACTCTGGCACACAGAGGCACCTGACTGGTTAGTCGTCTCAGCCTTAAAAAAAATTAGTGCACAGGCTTCCGGATACTATGCTATATAAATATCATCGCAAACATTTGTAAAAAGAATAAGTGTTATATCAAATACTATAAGATAGGGCAGGAATCAAGAAGTATATTTATTTATCTTGGTGTGACTATCAATACAAAACCTGTCTTGTTGTTGAAGGCTTCACACAAAATCTCTCGTCTTTTAGGCACCAAGCACATATGCCTTCTAATACGCCCGAAAAATCATTTATATGCCACTAAGATGCTGAAATATAACAGCTTTGTCTCCAAATAACGCTAACTTGTTATATGAGAATTTGCTTTTATAACATGTATCTTGCGTACATCTTGATTACGTGTCCTTATGTATGTTAAATAAGTCAAACTGAAAAGTAACCGGCCACCTATTTTCTACAAACGTGTGATATTATTATAGTCATAAACAGAATGCTTTCTGTTATGCATGCACACCATAAAAATGCTTAATTAGACATAAAGAAACCACTTTTGTAAATGAAAACAATTATTCGTAAATCTCCGTAAACAATCGGTAATTTCCGCGTGCCAAACATGGATATGACCTACATTTTTCCTTTCTATTCAACCTAGTCATTCATGTGTTTCATTTCCTAACGTAAATGTTATGTGATATATCTTACGATTGTGCTTTTGTATGATGTAAGAAAAGATTCTTTCTTTCTCCTAAAGACCATGTTTACTAGAAAAAGTGAATTCAAACTGTGAGATAGAATAGGGTGAGGGGATGGGAAAGTTGTATCATTAATGCTGGATTATATTTAATTTGGACCAAGGCAGTTCGGCCCATCTCGAAAGACAATTCGGCTCAACTTAACAATGGTTTGAACAGTTTCTTTTCTTAAAAAAACAAGTAGCTATTAAAAAAGATACGTTTTAGGAATACACTTTAGGACAAAAACTAAATTTCAACGAAATTGATATTTTTTCAAAGAAAATAATCTTACTTTGCAACCTACATACAGGGGGCCCTGAGTGGCTGAGTGGTCTAAAGCGCTGTCCATTACGGATCACTGCCATCTCACCTCTGTCTGCGTGGATTCGAGTCTAGGATTTGGCGAATGTGGATATGTGAGAAAGCTTGCCAGTAGCTTCTCGTGGAACGGTGGTTCTTTCCAGTGATTTCCCTGTTTCTTCCTCCACCATTAATACTGGCCGCCATGAATAGCCTATCGTGTGCTGAAAAATGGCGTTAAGCCCAACAACAACAACAATCTACATACATATTAGAGAAAACACAAGCATATTTATCTTACTCATTCTATTCAAAATATTTACATACATTTTTATGCTAAAAATATACGCATTTGCAGATCGACATTCTCAATCTAAGTTTTCTGGTCAAATTATAAATATTTATTTATTAAACAATAAAACTTAACAGATAATATTGTACAGAAAATGTATGCATTTTTCTAAGCGGTAGTGTACATGAGATACTAAAACAAATATATGTCATATTAAGCTTCACATATATGTCATATTAAGCTTCACGTTGTAATACTGCTTCATATAATACACACTCAGTTACACGAGAGAGAGAGAGAGAGAGAGAGAGAGAGAGAGAGAGAGAGAGAGAGAGAGAGAGAGAGAGAGAATAATATCGAGCATTTTGTCAGTGTTGCTGCAATATGAAGCTCTTACCAGTTAATTTTATTGTTTTTATTTTTCAAGATGTTTTAATATGTGCGCGCATAAATATGAAGCTTGTAATTACTAACTAGTCAATATTGTCAATCATATTTGCTCCATTATTCCATACAAATAAGATAGCAATTAATTTCTGTGTTAAATGTGTGTCCAACCCCTTGCAAGGTACCAAAAATGACAAAGACACTTATTTGTAAATACAATGAAAGAAACTAACCTTGCATTATTATTTATTATTATTATTTATTCCTTCTTTTTCATCATGCGAAATTTCTTAAAGAAAAAACAAAATATGCACACGAACTTCGTGTATGTAGTGGATGCCGGTTTGCGTATTCGTTCTTACTGTTGTGTGTATTGCGTATGTCAAATAACAAAATCACAAAAAAAAGAAAGAAAAAATCACTCGATTGCTTGAAGGCACCTGCCATTCACGCATTACGTTACAAGGTGCAAACTGACCAAGATTGTGTTGTATTGAGGTTAACTATTCGACAGTAGCACACAAATAAAAATCATTATTTTAAAATACATCCATTGCGAGTGCAAATGATAATCTTTTCGCTAGCATGAGTTACAAAAGTGTTATTAAGCACGTTATTGTTGTGTATAATATTTGCCTAACGAATATAAATTTTGATCACATCTGTGAAAAAATAGAAGCCCGGGTGATGGATAAACACAACTTGCAGCGAGCAATAAACCTTTCCTTTAAAGTTTCGGACAGGATATCAAATACAAAGATTATTTTATTACAAAGTAAACAACCCCGAAAACTGAATTTGGAATATTTTAAGTGTGCCGATTTTTCTTATGAAGTCGGTCGACATAAGGAAGTCAAGTTTGGTTCCCTTTCGTTCTTTTAAATGTGCCGAGTTTCTTTCTTTTTTTAATAAAGTGGGCCGACGTAGAGAAGCCAACGTTGATTTCTTTTTACCTTTATTAACGGTAATTTTCAAAATAAACTGAAGCAATGAAACAGTTATGAAAGCGACACAACCTAGTGCGTCGTGCACGCATATCGATATAAAACTGAAGAGTAAATTAATTTTCAGTATTTTCATTTAAATGTTCCATATTCATGGTTTAAAATGTTTTAATTTTCGACAACAAGAAGCATATACATCGTCTTGTGAGATAAATGTACGCCATTTCCGGCTGGTTTTCTCTATAAGTAAGAAATCGTAGCTAAAGGGTAGTACTGCGTTGTTTACGTCTCTTTTTCGAGTAATTAAATTATTATTTCTTCTTTACACTTGATATCTTTTGTTCTTTTTGTGTGAGTATAACCAGTTTTAATCATGTACTGCAAATCTAATGTAAACAGAAAAATGTTGGAGTGTGGCTGGTGAACTTAAACGTTTTGTTATGACTCTACAATCCTAAGTTAAGTAACAGAAAATTCAACAAATAATTTACTTGCTTAGAATACAAAACTGAAATTGAAAAGAAGCTTACAGTATTTTTGTTAAATATATTCTAAAATAAAGCTTAAAATTATATCAAAAGTACAAACGTTTATAGTGTTCTGAATGAATTTCAGTATTGAATGTGTCGATGTCCCAGTAGCCGTGAGTGAACTGATGTGTCAACAATCTTGATATATCACAACGATATAATCCAAAATGTCCGTGAATGAATTCCCCATAATCCCAAAATCGTGATTTAGTGCCCAAATTAATAAGAACTTTATAATTCCAATGAATAATTCAATTTGTTTAAAATCTCTCAAATTATAATCGAACACAACTGAAAAACTTATTTCTTTTGACAGGTTTTAAGATAGGAATCAATGCTTCTGTTGACCACAACCTTTATATGAAAACCTAAAACGCAATTAAAAGACCAGGACGAGAGTATATTTCCAATCGAATTCGTAAAAAAAAGGCCAGTTTTGCTTAAATTTTAGCAAACTACAGGACAAAAATTAGGTTGATAATGATTTGTCCAAAGTAAAAACCAATATCCTGAACTCAAGTCCAAGTAAACGCCATCATCCGCTTTAGTTAGTAGAAACCAAAAGTTGTATATGAATACAGAACGGTGTATATCTTTATATAACGATTGCAGAAAATTATTTTATCCCTGAAATTTACAGCTGATTACATATTTTTTTGTAAAAAAAAATAAGCTCCATGGGTCATTATTTAACATCAGGTTGTAAACATGTTAAATGACAACCGTCAAATGAATACATGTATTTATTGACTGTAGTACATTTCTCATGAGTGTCACTTAGACGTAGATAAAAACTTACTAGCAAATCAATAAAAGATCGAGTGAATGGAGTAAGTAACTAAACACAAGTCCAAAGTATTCTGCTTACATAATGCCTCTGAACATGTATCCCTAGATGGGTTATATTTCACCTATATCTAACTGTGAATTGATGAATATATGTATGGATGAATGGATGATGGATGGATGGATGGATGGATGGATGGATGGATGGATGGATGGATGGATGGATGGATGGATGGATGGATGGATGGATGGATGGATGGATGGATGGATGGATGGATGGATGGATGGATGGATGGATGGATGGGCACATTAACTAGTAAAAGACTGTATAGTGCCAAGCCAATGACAGTATGTGCTTTGCCTAGAGACAAGCTAACACAACCTCCTCGGCACTGTCTAGGTTGGATTCGAATGAGTAACCTACTGATTGTAAACCCTCACGCTAACCAGCGAGTCATTTTAGCCCTTTCTGTAAGGAGAAATGAATCAATCAAGTTATTTTTAATGAGAAAGCAAACCGCTGCTAATTATTCTCACATACTTTAAAACAAATTCCAAAAATGTACCCATCTGTGACTTAAACTTAGTATTCAAAAAAAAAGGAAAAGGGATGCCAATTATATGGTGTACCACATGCATGGTATACCACATGTATGGTGTACCACATGTATGGTTTACCACCTGCATGGTGGACCACATGTATGGTGTACTACATGTAAATGGTGGCAAATGCAAGGTCAGTTTACTCAAACCTCAGGTTAGTTTACGTCCGTTTCAAAGCTCTGGTATATTAGTTACAACGTGTAAGATTTCCGTAAATTTAAAAATTACATTTGCAAATGAAAGTTTGAGTAAGGACTCGTATACGATAACGTGAATTTATTTTTGTAGTCTGTTATTACATATTAAATGGAGTAATGACGAGACAGAGAAGCAGACACATTACAAACAGCAGAAGTATTGCCGCGATCTCTCCCTTCCTCTCTCCATTAAATCATGTGTTAATCTCTCTCTCTCTCTCTCTCTCTCTCTCTCTCTCTCTCTCTCTCTCTCTCTCTCTCTCTCTCTCTCTCTCTCTCTCTCTCTCTCTCTCTCTCTCTCTCTCTCTCAATGATGCACATATATACGTTTTAAATACTTACCACACCCTCACATAACTGATTATTTGAACCATAATTTTTTTCCAGGCATTTGTATCGCACAAGGTCATGCCATTACTTATTAAACTTGTAATATGTTGAATATAGTTCTCATCCTTTATTCCCAGTGCATGTTACAACCTGTTGCAGAATGTGTCACATCAACAAAGCGGTTACGAATGACAGATCATAATTGAATATAGAACTGTAAAAAAAATTAAATTACAATTAGTATCATAAAATAATGTTTAATAGTATACTACGATGCGTTTATATTGGTAAATACATTAAAATATTAAAAAAGCTTTATTTCATGTCACAATGGTATAATTGCTTGAGCGCTGTATATATTTTCAGTGCCGTTTTAAGGTATATGCACGCAGTGCATAGGACTCCGTGCAGCAGTGGGGCACCTCGGCGGCACAAAAAAAAATGTCGGTGTTGGTTGTGTTAGCAGTTTAGTACTATATTAATAAATTTAACAAAATGACACACGCGCATGGAAATGTAATGCAATACTTAGTAAGTGAAACTGAGATAATGAGGCCCAATTCTGGTTCCTTGTAATATTAAATTTTGTCTCTTGGGTCCCCAAACTTCTTCAAACGGCTCTGTATATTCTAATATTCGAATCTACTCTTTCTCCAATGATACACGTGAGTTACTTGGCGTTTGAGAAAGCTTACAAGTAACTACTCATTTGTTGGTAGTTCTTCCCGGGGTTTTCCAGGGTTCTTCCTCCACGAGTTATACAGGTCGCCATTTATAGCCTATCTTGTGCTGAAAAAATGACGTAAAGCCCACAACAACAATAGATGAGTTACGTTTATTTTCAATAGGTAAAGGGTTATTCGGGGGTAAATATGCATCTTGCTGAAAGAAGTGTTCATTCGAATGAACGCCTACGCGCATCTATCTATCTATCTATCTATCTATCTATCTATCTATCTATCTATCTATCTATCTATCTATCCATCCATCCATCCATCCATCCATCCATCCATCCATCCATCCATCCATCCATCCATCCATCCATCCATCCATCCATCCATCCATCCATCCATCCATCCATCCATATATATATATATATATATATATATATATATATATATATATATATATATATATATATATATATATATATATATATATATATATATATATATATATATATAGTGTGTGTGTGTGTGATTTAGATTATTAACGTAGCTTTAAAAAAAAATTAGTCATCTCGCTACGATGCCTGCAGTGTGGCGGTTTATAGTGATGTCTAACAACGGAGTATCTAGCATCCGACGTGGAGCATAAGGTCCTACCCAGTCAAATTATCCTGATACCAGGCCCACCAGTCCTAACGCTAACTTCTTGATTTTGAGCGCCAATCTCCAATGCGTGAATATAAAAAACAAACATACATGAGCACAATAAGACTATCTCTCCCTTTTTGGTAGACACAAATCTTTAAATGACATGTCCAGAGCTTAACTTTTACACGGCATGTTTAAATATGATCTTTAAAAAAAAAAACAAATTGCCTAAATTTAAAATCTTTAAATATCATTTCTAAATGAAAATCTTTTAACTGCATATATTTCTGCTTTGTTTTCAATATGTGACTGGCAAGATAGATTTAACACGTAGACCTATTTTACCCCCATGACCCCCCCTTCCTGACTTTTGAAGTCAATGCTGGTACAGTAGGCTATCGAAACATACTGGCTATAATGTAAAATGGCTATCGAAATGTTGATTCATAATCGAAGCCAGGGGCATGTGTATATAATACACGGGGTGAGGTAGTGGTTTTGACACGAGTTCAACCGACACTTTTGAGCGACGTGTGCCACAATTAACATCTGCATGCAAGTACTTCAAACCTACTTCTGTAAATCACTACATCTTTACCAGCATAACATTTTCATAATTTTATCGAAAAATAAAAAATGTTTGCAAAATTTAATTGACGGTTTAGACTAAAATGAAATATAGTAGATACTTAGTCATCCATTTTTTTTGCGAGAACTGTGTGCCGCTAATACTGGATATAGTAAAATCGTGAAAATTTAACGCTGTCATACACGCTTTAATATAGTAGAACTGCGAAAATTTAACAACGTTGTGCACCATGCAAAATTTATTGTGAAAAAAAATTTGTGAAAATTGAACGACGTTACACACACTGATGCATAGCTGAATGTAGTAGATTCGTGAAAATTTCACGACGTTATACACTGTAACGCATAGTTTCATATTATCGTACATGAAACAGACTCTTCCATGGATAAAAGTGAGACTTCCGAGAGATTTGCATGGCTGCAGGAAGTAAATGATTGATTAGATAGGCCATACAACAAAATGGCGGAACATTAAGATGACTGTTGTCTGAAGAGCTTTGCTACAGACTGCATTCATACACTTACAAACAAGAACGGACGGTTGCATTAATGAAACTTCATGTTATCAAACTGAAAATGGATTTTTGTTGTCGTCTCACTTTCACGTTATACTAACTAGGTTCCGACAGACCTTGTTTGGGCCGTTTTTAAAGTCGTTTTATATATATATATATATATATATATATATATATATATATATATATATATATATATATATATATATATATATACGATATTGTGTAGCTATCTAGACACACTGACATAAATGAATATGAAGATAGATTTTTATCAGTCAGACATTCGAATTGAACCACGTTCGAACATTTAAAACAAAATATCTTTATATTTATCATATATTACATCTACGTGGCTTTATCTCTACAGCCAGGAATAGAACGTGATGTATATTTAATGAGCAAGCTTTTTATTACGGGCAAGGAAGTTATATGACTTACTCGACTTCAAATAAAATCTGATGAATGGTTTTTAGAGCGTGAGGGATAGTTTTTATGTACAAAGTTTCTACCGCATCGACGTACCTAACATAAAATTTTCAACAAATAAAATATACCTGTAATGTCATACAGGTCTGTATGTGTACATGATTGGATAGGTATAATGAATCAATACTTAAGAGAATCGTGTACGTTACCCAGCCAGTCAAGGGAAGGTATTGACAAAAGAAGTCTGTGCTCTCTAACCTCAAATTAATACGTGCATTTATCAACTTCAAAGGTTATTATGACACAAAATATTTCTCATAGAACGAAACGCAAACCCTTTCTCAATGCGATAATATAAACACAAAACAAAACAAAAACATTGCGTACTACACAACTAAACGCTGTTTATAATAACAACAACAGCAATAATAATAATAATAATAATAATAATAATAATAATAATAATAATAATAATAATAATAATAATAATAATAATAATAATAATAATAATAATAATAATAATTATTATTATTATTATTATTATTATTATTATTATTATTATTATTATTATTATTATTATTATTATTATTATTATTATTATTATTATTATTATTATTATTATAAGATAAGCTTTAATAACTTTCCATTAGACAACACCTACAAATCATATATATTGATATGATTTCCAAAACAACAATAATAATAACTTTGATCTTGGTCGTTTTGTGGATACTCTTCTTGCCCCTAACGTTTTTTTTTTTCTACTTTGATGGGTGACTTATGGATTATCGATTATTGATATTTCTCTAACAACTATAAAGAAACTAAAGGATATGTATATCCGTCGCATCAGTTTCAAAAGCAATACAAGCACAAATACGTCCATATCTTTATGTAATAAACATTAATAAATGAAAATATTATATCATAGCCTAAAGTTAAACTTTGAGATGGACCATTACGAAACTATTCCATTGCGACTTTTCTATTGGAAAAACGAAAACCAAAAATCCCAGGACGTGAAATTGGCCAAGCCACAGAGTTAATTAATCAGTCACTTAAATTTGCAAGAGACTATTTATCGTTCTAGGTGATTCATTAATTAGAAAGACCCATTTAGATCATTTATTTAGGTCATTTGAAATCATGATGTATTATCTTATCTTAAGCATTACTAATCTGTGAGTTAATTGGGTCTAGCGTCAACTCTAAATTGACATTTTCGAGTCGTATTCACTGTCATTGATGAATTCTGATATTGGTAGTCAAATACTGTAATATTTCCATTAAGTTCAGGCCACTTGACGCAAAAAGAGAAAAAAAGACATTGCACTTATTGTGGTCAGTAATTATGCATGACCATTAGCTTGCATACTCACTGTCTACTTGACCAATCCTCATCTAGCACGCGATACAATGCAATACAATAAAGTGGGTTCGTCTGAAATGTAACGATGCATCATTTAGTTTCTCTGGTTTTAAGTTGAGTTGACGTTTTATTCGTGAACACGACCAAATTAGGCGTAGAAGCCTATGTAAAGATCTGAAATTGCTATGGATGCGTGACAAAATAACAAAGTTCCTTTTAAAAGATGGAATATGTTATTTAATTATTGAATAAAATAAGTACGGAAGTGAAGGAAAAATCTACATTTTGGTTACTTTTTTTGAAAGTGAATTAGTCTGTAGCTGAATGTGTCTATCGAAGAAACACCAGACTGCTTATTTTGAAGTCTAATGAAATCTATATGTATGCATATTAAACGTAATTTAAGTATTTAAATTGGAACAAGAGAGCGCGTGTACATTTAACTTAGTTTCCTTAAAAGCACTGTCACTCAGTACGCATGAGACACAAAGTGCACATCCTTCCCTATTGTTTAATATTTACTATAACTCCGGAAAATTGTGGTGATATTTTTCAAGTAGTTTTTGTCATATAATTTATTTTGGATGTTTTAAGCAACATTGCGAAGCGCGGCCGCATGACCACTGGTTTTCTACCTGAGGTATCAGGTCTGAGTCAATGTTCGACCATGTTCTAGGTTTAAGTTCCAGGAACGTGTTGTTGAATTGAAGTAAAATCAAACAAAAATTGCTGTATATCACTTAGAGTTCAAAGTGAAGTTATAATTGCAACATATTCTGATTTTGTTATGCTTGGCATCGGAAAATTTACTGTTATTTTGTTTCTCTCTCTCTCTCTCTCTCTCTCTCTCTCTCTCTCTCTCTCTCTCTCTCTCTCTCTCTCTCTCTCTCTCTCTCTCTCTCTCTCTCTCTCTCTCTCTCGTGTTTTGAAATTGTCCGTGAAATTAATACCTGACATGCCCAAAGCATATACCCTCTTGCACACCTTCAAACAAATATGTGCACTTTGAACATGTCAAGAAAACATGAGTTTGAAAGCTGATTGATCATTAGAGCTCCTGACAAAACTACAATATCTCGGATTCAAGAAAACAGAAATAATGCATCCCTAAGCAATGCCGCTCAAATCGCTTCAGAGCTCTTAAATTTATCAATCACGAAGTGGTTAAGATTAATTGATCTGTATTGATTGGAAACAATTGGCGATTTGTCTCAATTTCACTATGCTTACATTTTGGCACATTATTCCTATTTTATGGGATTCGTGTAGACACGAATCTGCATGAAAGACGGATGCTAAGGGAAAGGCGTTTATACTTAATGTGCGGTCGATTTTAAAATTTGACGACTGTATGGACCAGTAAAAAAAATCAGTTCTTAAAATTGCAATTTGTTATAAAAAATTTAATCTCAAGAATTGAAAACTGGACTTTATTTTAACTATTGTTTACAAATATTGTCAAAGGACATAAGAATGGCGCACGAACATATAAATAGTTCCTTTCTGATGTTTTGAACTGATAGCTTAGAGTTTTGTGTTACGTGATAAATATTAACCAATCAAAACATTATTGCATTATTATCTTAGATAGGCCTAATAGCTTGCATACTCAAAGTTTACCTCGCCTACGAGAACTAATGATAAGGAGAGAAAAGTGGCATTATAAATGAGAGACACGATAAATGGAGATTGCCCGCCATGGTAACTTTGCTGTCGTAGAATTCAAATGCAACATAGAAAGTCTATAACAACTTAGATGATTAGACTGGACTTGTTTTCTAAAAACGTAATTTCTTTTTTTTTCAACACTGTCACTGAAGTTGTGATTTTAATCTCTGTCACTGGTGAGGTGTCATGTGTTTGGGTTTCTCAATGTTTCTCCCCATAAAGTATCGTATCTATTTAGTTTTTCTGTTATATAATATTGTATCCAAAGTAGCCCGTTGATTACGCATTCCATTCGTGGCCAGATGGTCACATGATTGATTTTTGACATCAGATCAGCCGTGACATTGGGCAAATCACCTCTGTAAATGCTTCTGCACCATACGGCCTTCCAAAGTTCCTATGAAGCAAATTACAAAATCAGATATTCCACTCTTCAATAATAGCGATGCAAATGTTTTCTAAAATTTGAATCTGTTCCCAAGGGGAGGCGTTAGGCAAAAATAAGTTCGTAGATAACTGGAAATAGTAGACAAAATGTGTTGACTTGGAACGGACGGAATTCAAACGACTAACTGCAAGATGTGTTGACTTGGAATGGACGGAATCCAAAAGACTAATTGCAAGATTAGTTGATTTGGAACGGACAGGACCAGAAAGACTAACTACAAATATTTCAGGTGTACTATTAATACCATAATTTCATATCCGATCGATTTTCGAAAGCGAGGAATAAAATAAATATTACCCGTCACATTATGCTAATTATTTTTCATCCGTCTGAGAATCACTCCACTAGCTTTGTCTGCTGTGCGCTTAGCTGTACTCTCGCAGTCTTTGTTTCTTAATAGGTATCTTAGTTACTAACACGTACCGTGATTACTACCGTAGGTCTGAGAATGCTTCCGATTGATATAGACCATTTGATTTCATATGTATACATTAAATGATATATTCGGTGGATTTACCAATATTATTATACACAATAAATCATATATTCGGACAATCTACTATTATTAGATTACAACGTACCTTGTTATCCGAACTCAAAGTTTGCCGAACCATTGAAATCAAATTACACTTATACAGTGATGCCCAAAGTAATAACTGTGAAGTATTATGTATTGAAGACAATATCAAATAGAATTAATGGCACATTATCATAGCATTTTGACTGCACCTAACCTTTTCGCAAAGAATGCAAGGAAACCATCGCGAAAAATTAATATTTACGGTTGCTTTGACAATTTTAAATAATGGAATTTTCCTCTATAATTTGGAAAAGTATGTGTGATTCATTTTTTTTTTAAAATCCTGTGCTTAGGTACTATTGTTGTTGTTTTATGTCTTGACCATACTAACGTTTCCTACATCACTATTCATTATTTAGTTATTCAGAACTGAATTGGATATAAATGTCCTTGTCGTTGCCATAACCATGCAATTACTGCAGCAAGCCAATACCAGAAAGCTTCTAGAAGTACCGCAAATGCATTCTTCAACACAAGCTGATAATTAGGACTATTAATTGGCAGAAAGGTTGATTTATGACATAGACTTGAGTGGAAAGAGGCTTGATTTTATCACTGAATATGTGTAGCTTTACGTTGCATTTTTCCCCTATGAGAACTATCGCAAATTATACTTAAGACCGGGTCTAATTAACAGTCATTATTCCGCATGGAAAGTCTCATTTCCCGTACTTGGATATTGTCGGTGCTACGCATTACATGAATATGTGTGCTTCCTACGTTAGTTCATATAATCCAAGACAAATAGCAAAAAGTCTCTGATCTTACAGTTAATTTTAAGTCAATGAGGTTGTAATGATGATGCCAATTATTTAAAAAAAAAAACGAAACGAAACAAGGAAACAAACATTTTCAGCATACTATTATCTTCTCCATTGGTTACAAGTGAGCTTTTGGCATCAACAATATTCGGAAGAGCATTTTAAAGGCAGAAATGTTCTCACAATGTGCCTCGTGAATTATTGTGACAATAATGGTCTAAGAATTTTATTTCATTAGTAAGTTTATCTTGTTATGTACAAATTATATTTTAATATACCTTGCGGTTTATAAGTCTGTGTAACGGACATTGTGATGTGGTATCGCTATAGGGTTCCCTTTCTTATTAATATTAAATTATCAACTTAAGTATTCCATTTAAATTATTTGCGGCATCTGTTTCAGCTAGGAGGGGAACTCAGTACCCCAACATCCTTGAGGAAACCATCTGTGTCCGGAATGTAAATGGCTTGATGATATTTTTTAGTTAAATACACAAATCAAACTTCCAAAAATATCTGGAAGCGGAACTATTCTCGTTCTGATGGGGCGAGACCAGGGACAAAACGTTTACAATGCATGTGTGGGCTTTGCCAGAAGTAGGTAATGAGCACTATTTAGTCTGCTTGGCAAAGTCTTGGAATTGGAAACTCTTCAGAAAATGCATCAACAAGATGGTAGTTGATTGCGATATGGTCTTCTTGAAATAGAGTTTTCTACAGATAAGCATGTAATTTTGGAAATTATCATATACAGATATAAGCGCATCCAGATAATATGCTAGACAAAGTAATGAAAATTCTGCTAGGGAGTTACTGCGTACAGAAAACCTAATGAAAATTCTACTAATGGGCAGTTGACCACATAATACCTAATGAACATTCTATTAATGGGTTTTTGAGTACAGAAAACAGAATTAAAAATCTACTAGTGGGTTGTTGCATACAGAAAACCTAATGAAAAATCTACTGATAGGTTGTTGCATACAACAAAACCTAATGAAACATTTGCTGGTGGGTTGTTGCATAGAGAAAACCTAATGAAAAATCTACTGGTGGGTTATTGCACACAGCAAAACCTAATGAAAATTTGCTGGTGGCTTGTTGCATAGAGAAAACCTATTGAAAAAAATCTACTGGTGGGTTGTTGCATACAGCAAAATCTAAAATAATTCTACTAGTTGGCTGTTACACATAGAAGCAAATATATATCTAATCATAAAATGTAATTAGTTTAATTCGGGTCTCAAACCCAGAGAAATGAAAATGTATCTTACCAGTTGTTACTGGTTAAAACATTGAACGTTATAATCATGTGCTTGTAAATGATACAAATTTGTGTTTATATACTAGTTTATTTGCTTTAAGTGTACGTTTTAAATATTACAGCCATTGGGGATATACAGAGGTTGTGTTATTTAAAATTATTCGTTTAGAAAAGAACAGGTTTTAATGTGTAAATCATTCTTAAGATTCAAGATTAGTTTATTTTAATTGTGAATATCACACATAAATAGAGTAAATATACGTAATATGAGTAGATATAAGACAATATTTCACTATTTCATGTTGCCACTTTTAGCTTCTCCTCTAGTAATAATACAATAATACAAATGTTGATTTTATTTATAGTATATAATTCTGAAGGTAAAATCGTGTGTTTCCATTTGTATTTGTTTTTGCTGTTTTTTGGGGTTGTTGTTGTTGTTGTTGTTGTTTTATACTGTGCCAGTGCAGTCAATGGCTGTCTTCAAAATGCATTGAGGAACAGTGGTTGCGAAATTTATATTTATTTAGGACAGTGACTTTTTGCAGATTTATTTCCTTCTTATAACGCGTCAAACTGTATTTTCCTTAGTTGATTCGTGTTTTTATCTCAAAAGCCATACATGTAATCGAACGTAATTGAAACCAGTATTGAAACGCACTCTCGTATAGAATATTCGGCTCTAAACATAGTGATTTGTTTAATGTAGTTTTTACAACCCTGTAAATGATCATAAGATTTCTCTATGAATTAGTACGCTTCTTAGCAATGATGAGTTACTTTGAGTTGCTTTGTGCTGATAAAATATCTAAAGTTTCAATAATGATACCTAATATAGCTTTTGCATTTTCTCTCCTTCAAGCTCGTGACCTCGTGGTGCCTATTACGGTGTAATGTCGACAGAATTGTATCACATTTCGCACTTAAAATCTTCTCCGAAACTTTATGTACGTGCGGTAAATTAGAATGATTTTGTCAAAGAGAACTTGTCATGTCTACCCTCTAGATTTTACAAAGATTTTATTTATTTCATCTTAGAATTACTTCCGTTCATAAACGTTGCTATGGGAACAGACCTTTCACAACAGAAAAGAGCTATTAAACACTTTCCTATTATCTCCCTTAGTAGCACAGCCCTAGAATGACTCGGATCTAAGGGCAAACCTGTTTTCTTCTTAGGTTAGGGCTAAAAGGAAACGTTTAATTAAATCTGGAAAATTATTTTACGTTTTCTGTTTTATAATCATCTCGGTAATCTTTGTCTTTATCATCCTCATCCTCATCCTCATCCTCATCCTCATACTCATCCTCATCCTCTTCATTATTATTATTATTATTATTATTATTATTATTATTATTATTATTATTAGTAGTAGTAGTAGTAGTAGTAGTAGTAGTAGTAGTAGTAGTAGTAGTAGTAGCAGCAGTAGTAGCAGTAGTGCTGATTCAATGTGCGACGCGCAAATATTATCTAAATTTGCGAAACATCATTTCTAATACTAATTTCAGAGCGAATGCAGTTAACATATTATATGTTAATAATATGAGTACTTAACTGCAGGCGATTACATCTGTCTTAGATTATCCGTATAACTTAACAAGACTTTTAATCCAAACGATTAGCAATACAAAGCAGGCTCAGTACAATGGTCAGAGTTGGACAGTCAAAAGTAGAAGTGGTCAAACTAAAAATTAATCTTTTATTTGAAACGGATCAGACCTATAAATTCTTTTCTGATTGATAAATATGTTGTACTTCTCGTAACAGTTATAATATTAATACTAATTAAAAATTATGTTGTGAAGCAGCCAATGAACCACTTGGTTGGTGAAATTGCAATGTATATTCTTTAAATGTTTGCCGGTCTTATTGTCTTTAACTTTTGATTACAATTAGATATCTTAGCAGAAGAAGATCTCCAAATATTTAATAGAAACTAGAGCTAGTGATATATAGGTTTTTTTTAAATGTTAATTTGTCCAGATTCTTAGCGGACGCAGATTGCTTACATGTTCAAACTTCAGTTATATGTAAAATATGTTCCCCAACATTCATCGGTAAATTGAAAAATTGAAAACAGTTTCTTTTCAGTATGTATTTAGTTCTGTTAACGTTCCCACACGCAAAAACATTTATCCAAAGTTATATATATATATATATATATATATATATATATATATATCTATATATATATATATATATATATATATATATATATATATATATATATATATATTCAGAAAATTTTAATTAGATCAGTTTATCTTGCACATCTGGTTCTTGCTATTCTGTTTGCAGTCATCGGATTGCTGATAAAACTTGAGGCAAAACAGTTCTTGAATATATCAGTTTAAATGGAGTATTTCGCCTTTAACTTCAACAAAACTGCTTTCGGATTTTTGTATGCTAAAATTTACCCGAGTCCAGTGTTGATAATCATTTAAGATATTAGTGTCCTATGATGGAACATTCAGATGTATGTTATATAATGGACAATTAACAGAGTAATATTAAACGATATATAATTGGCATTAAAGTTTTATATGATGTACAATTAACATATTCATGTCATGTGACGGACAATTAACATATTCAAGTCATGTGACGGACAATTAGCATATTTATGTGATATGATGTACAATTAGCATATTCAAATCATGTGACGGATAATTAGCATATTCATGTGATATGATGGACAATTAGTATATTCATCTGATATGATGGACAGTCAGGTCATGTGATGAAAAATTAGCATATTTATATCATGTGATTGACAATTAGAATGTTCATGTCATTTGATGAACATTTAGCATATTCAGGTCATGTGATGAACATTAGCACGGTAATGTTATATGATGTTCAGTTAACAGTACTTTCATATGATGGACAATGTGGAAGTTAATATGATATGATAGACAATGTGCATCTTCATATCATAGGATCCACAATCGACATGTTAATATTATTTGATACACAATTTTTAAACACTCATTGAAGGTATGAGCACTTCGGTTTTATTAAAGAATAAACAAACAAACAACCTCAGTGCCACACAAATGTTGGTGCAGCTCAACAGAAGCAATCCTAAACAAAATGGTCTTATTGGTTGCTCTTCGTAATGAAAATTTTAAAGTGATGCGAATTATGTTGTTATTGATAATGTTGAATATTTCCTAGAAAGGATGGCTATAGTGCTTTGACTTCACTTAGCGCCCTTCTGAGCTTCTTACGCCAAGTGGAAAAAAAATTCGTATCTGGCTCACGATAATTGGAAGTCGTGCAGATGTAAACTTTTCGATGATTTGAGCTATCTATATATGTATTCTATTCATTCACTACCACAACTCTCAGCTGAATCACTGATATTTAACACTAAAAGAATAATCACACTATTATGGGACCAGCCATAACAATGTTTAACCATTTTAGAAAATACCTATCTGCTACTTAATTTTATTTTTGTGGCCCCGTCATCAGAGTACGTATCAAATAATACCGAGAAAATATGTATAACATAAATACTTTTAGTTGAATGAGTTCTAGGGAACGCTCCGATTAGTATAATTATCATGTAAAGTTGTTATGACTTTGTGTTAAAATAATGTGTACTCTGTTAAATCCCTGTTTACTCTCTCTCTCTCTCTCTCTCTCTCTCTCTCTCTCTCTCTCTCTCTCTCTCTCTCTCTCTCTCTCTCTCTCTCTCTCTCTCTCTCTCTCTCTCTCTCTCTCTCTCTCTCTTCTGTAAAGGATAAATTTTTTTCTTAACACCCGCTCATCATACTATTGATTTATTTCTTGCAAGCTTTATTAAGTTATTAAGTTGCGAATCCGATCCCTGCGTCTTTCTCCGCGGCTATTAAATAGTTTACAATATTCGCACAGTCATTCGAACAAGAGATGCATGAATAAGGTTAACATTTGAACTCATGGACTTCTCTTACGAAGTCCGATGACTTCATGAAGGTGCTGGTCCTTTGTGGGGTTCAAGCATGAGAGGCGCGTGACACAATGGTTTGATAGAACGAGACAAAGTTGCTATGGCAACACGGAACAAAGTTCACTATGAAGTCAGGATAACTTTAGGGAGGAACAGACCTTATGTATGATTTATGCAAAGCAATCCGTGTGGCATGGTAGGGCCTAATGTACATTTTTCTTCAATGGCATATAACCATACATGAAAGAGATGCTTTTCTGACAAATCCGACAGTTTGGTTTTTGTGCAAGTTCAATTAAACCTAACGACAAGACTTATACAACGATGAACGTATGAGCGTGAAACGAGAATTGTACAGAATGTTTACCGCAGAACATGTTGTGATGAGATTTAAAGCTATGCACTCAATCACAACGAATCTTACCAGGATATGACTGCTCAGCTCATAAAATCATGCGATGTATAAAACAAAAACAAATAAAAGTTGCGATTGATTCGTCTGTTTATGACAAGCACATTTTATTATATCACAAACATAATATTTTTAGGTTACGTGAGTACCTTGAAATTTTAAGGAAATACAAACGCTTTGTGTGTTTTGTTTTTCTAAAACTCTTTCTCATAAATACGGATACTACATATTTCTACTCGAGGGAATTGCGATCTCCGTTTAACTTTTGAAAAGTTAGACCGCTGAAACCACATTATTCTCTGTAAAATCTTTGATTACAGTTGTACTTTCTTTAATCATCGATATTGTTATACATATTATAGGTTACGAAAAAGCAATTTTGGTCACTTTAGTTTTTTTCTGTTTTAGGTTATGAATGTGGCCACAGTCTGAACTTGTTGAATTCTGATTGACATTACCTGTAATTATAACCACGCACACTAGCATTAGAATATATCACGAGTAGCTTTTCATTCTTGAATAACCAGCTTTTACAAATCTTTTGAACAGAAATGTTAGGAATGCAATCAAACAAGTTGTATCCTCAGTCTGTGCCAGATTTCGTGCAAACTAGGTCGTTCACACACTACCATATTTTGAAGCTTCTGTAGTTACATTTATCCGTTAATTGAATAGTATATTCATAAGTGACTTTAAATGATTGTTTTGAATCTTTACCTTGACATTAAAGAAAATAAATTTACTTTTATATCGAACTGTAGATGAATATCACGTTGAAAATGAGTTAATTTATTGTGTATCGTAAAAACTGTCAACGATTACGTCAATGAGTTTGTTTGTAGTAGTTGTTTCTGCTCAATAGGAACAACAAATGGCGTGGCCTCTTTTCTCTCTATCTGAAACCAAGGCAATGAACCATACTTGGCAGATATTCTATAATAACTATGAAATTTCAGTCACTAAGTCGTTTATATATACTACATCACACACATATGGAAACGCACACATACACGCGAGAGTTTTCTTTTGGTTGAGTTCGATTTTCCTTCTGTCTTTATAACGGTTTCTCACTGATATGAGAAGCCCAATTATTATGTTAGGAGAAGTTTCTTAGGTCAGGAAAAGAGACTGAGTGTCTTCCTTGACAAATCATATCATTATTTACAAAAATACTTCATGCTCGAAATACACAATTGTTGCACTAACAAATATATTTTGTAATATCAAGTACAAGACAATTTAAATCAATATTTTGCAGACCTAATGGTATTTAATTAATGCATTATCTTGAGAATAAAAGTCGAATTTTGTTGCAGCTACGCGCGTGTGATGTTTCAAGTACCATTAAGATGTGTATGAAGATTTGAGTTCAAAGAATGTCGCTTATTAGGATAGGCAGTGTTTGGCATCCACTTTGGATCCTACGATTGACACCTAACGAAATTAATTTATATTGATTATATTTCAAAAGGTATGATTCACACCTTATGGTTTGTGTTATTGAATAGTTTTTGTTATCTCATTCATAAGGTAGATGTTTAGCAGCAGATGGTCCTTTCCGTCAGTTCACTAAGAAGCTAAGATTGTCGAGGAGTATTTAACACACAAAGTAGAAAATGAAAGTTACATATGCTTCTCGTTTTTGAATTATAGAATGTCATTACACGCGAACACTTTGATATTGTGTGTGTATATATAATATATATATATATATATATATATATATATATATATATATATATATATATATATATATATATATATATATATATATATATATATATATATATATATATATATATATATATATTATAATTTCTGAGAGATACCATTGTTTGTAAGCTTGTACGATATTATGAGTATGAATCAGCAAGAGAGGTTTCCAGTGTAGACAAAAAAAAATAGGAAACCATATTATGAACAACAACAGTACTTTCTTGTCCAAGAAATAATACTGCCTAACATGTGCAAAGAACTGTTAAGTAGTCTTCGCTAGGGACTTAAGTTGTCCTTGCTTGGGATTTATGTAGTCATTGTTATGGATTTGTATAGCTGTTGCTAGGGATATATGTAAGCATTAGTTGTGGAATTAGTCATATAGTAACTCTACATTAAACTGAATACTTTGACTTATTAAACACAATAACATACGATATATTCATTTCGACCTTGGAAAAAAATTCATTTTCTCATATAATGAAACATTGCTAAAAGAGGAATGCAGTTGATTAACAGCACACTAGACTGACCTGTTGTAACGTTTCTTATTTGTACATAAATTGGTTATTTTCATAGATTTAACGCCAACGTTTTACGTTGAGTTACTCCAATTACTTTGAAAGAGGGGCAGTTCCTTCAATACTTCAGTCTAGCTAAACTATTTTTCTTGCTTATAAGAATCATCTTTAGGTCAATATATTTTATCCAATGTATATTAGACAAGGTTAGTTATATTGCGGTATATGTGTTAACTGTACCATTCTAAAAGTATTGAATGAAATCATTACATTTCGACATTTTTCGTTATGTTTGTGAACAAATTAGTTAAATGTTGACGCGCAAGTAACACGGATATCAAACGTACAAACAACGTAATCGGCAACATTTGATGACGTTAATAGCAATGAAATATGATTGTGATTTGCGTGTGTAATTTATATTTTTAACGTAGTTTTAAAAAATGTTCAGTCATCTCGCTACGATGTCTGTCTGCAGTGTGGCAGTTTATAGTGATGTCTAGCACTGGGGCATCGTGCCGCAGACATGTAGCATGATGTCCCATCCAGGCACATTATCTTGACACCAGGCCTACAAGTACTAACATTGACCTCTTAATGCTGAGCGCCAAGCGAAACAGCTGTTAATACCAATTTCGTAAATCTTTGGTATGACTCGGCCGGGGATCGAACCCACAACCTCTCGCATCCGAGAAAGACGCCCTAGCCACTAGGTCTCCGGAGGTATGACATGACAAGACCCAAATGGTCAACTGCTTATTCCTAATTTATGGTAGATAGCTGTTCATAACAAAATATCCAATGCAACAAACGAAACTTTGAAGTAACTCAAATTTAAATTAAAACCAGCTTCATGTTTTGCTGATAGGCTTGACTTGTTGACTTGTAATTTAGTTAGTGAACCAGTTTTACAGGCGGCGGGGAAGGGCGTATTTCTCAGAAATTTTTGAGAGAAATTTTTTATGGATTCAGATCAATATGCTTTTAGACTGAGCAATCTGGTTTGAGAAAGATCTGTTATTACATTAATATAAAGACAATTAAATTGCGGGTTAGACTGTCTGTCCCTGCCTCTACTTCCGCAACTATTAATTGAGCAGGCTACCAACAACTGACACCCCAGCACATATTATTAATTCAGTGAAGATATTGCAGGTGGATATGCACAAAATAGATTGGTTGTTGTACACCAAGTCGATAATTTATAGAAACTAAAGAATGGAGACATGTCACAAAATAAGGCGAGAAATGACCTGGTTTTGCCTTAGATCAATTTTTGACCATTAGTCTTTGTGTGTGAGTACAACGTTACCTGTGGAGAATAATTGTTTCTCCAGGTAAGCGACTGAACTAGCATATATATCGTCGAAAATCTGCATGGGACAAGAGTCACGAAAAGCATGAGTATTTTACCCTGACTATTGTATTCACTCTTCTATGGATTTAAGATTGATTCTATTTCAAACTGACGCACTTGCCATTTGGATTTTGCTATGGAGTGAACCTTCTCCATCATGTTCTCCAGCCAAAGGGGTAAGTGCTAAATTTATATGTGGTATGTGAAGTCTACATTCTCAATTTAATGTCATGCTGGGTAATGAGGCCTTTAGTACTTCAGATTTGAAACGTTGTGAACTTTGGATTACAATTTGCTATTAGAGTTTAAATTATTAGAATTAATCTAAAAGTTAATTCCAAATCCATTATTATGACGAGTTTGGTTTTAATGTGGCTTTTTATGGCTGGGTGTAGCAGTCCATTGTGCTGCGTGCTGTATGCAATATATGTATACTAGTCCATAGGACTATGTAAGGCTAATGGTAGCTGTGTAGGACTGACTGTATCTGTTTAGTGCTGCGTATACGTAAGTATGTACATGTGGTGCAACCACGAATGAAGGAGTATCCAATACAAGGGTACTGTGTGCTGTTTATACGTATGTGTTTACGTATATCTTGTACATGTAGTGGATCCGTGAAGGGTGTGAGCGGCTGGTACAAGTGTGGATCAACCCAGGGATTCGTTTAAACTGAGTGGTTTATCAGTTTATGAAGCATATGACTGTTCAAGTGTAAAGAGTCGTATGTTTGTTTCAGTTGATGTTTCAATTGAGTTCATTATTTTTTGTATTACATCAGATTATTATGAAACTTATTTGTACTCCACAAGATTATGTAAATCATACTTACATAGCATAACATACACAATTTTATGAATGTCACATACAGTGCATATTTGTCTAAGCATATTTTAAATCTTTGAGATTATTTGAATCTCAATGGTATTCTATACGTGAGATTATGTAGATCTCGCTTGTATTGCATAATATTAGGGGAAACGTATTTAGAGTACCTGATATGCGCTTCACATATTATCATATGAATCATATTTTTATTTTTTATTTTGGTAATGTGTGTAGAGTGATTGCATTAATCGCATGTTGAGAGCAGTAGAGAATCATTGCATTTGTAATGGATGGATGGATGGATGGATGGATGGATGGATGGATGGATGGATGGATGGATGGATGGATGGATGGATGGATGGATGGATGATGGATGGATGGATGGATGGATGGATGGATGCATGGATGGATGGATGGATGGATGGATGGATGGATGGATGGATGGATGGATGGATGGATGGATGGATGGATGATGGATGGATGGATGATGGATGGATGGATGGATGGATGGATGGATGGATGGATGGATGGATGGATGGATGGATGGATGGATGGATGGATGGATGGATGATGGATGGATGGATGGATGGATGGATGGATGGATGCATGGATGGATGGATGGATGCATGGATGGATGGATGGATGGATGGATGGATGGATGCATGCATGCATGCATGCATATAAATATGTTTGTATACGTGTGCATAAATATATGTATATGTATGCATATATGTATGTTTGTATATGTGTGCATATATGTATGTTTTGTATGTATATATGTAATCGACCCAACTGTTTTCAGTCTGACCTGTAGCAAAAGCTCTTCAAGGATCACGTTCTATACGATCATGAATGCAGGCACGCAATGCTGAAAGACGACGAAAACGCGCGTTTTCTCATTCTGTATTACGACAAATCAGTGCAAACACCACAAGTCCCTCAGGATCTTTCGCCAAAAAAAATCGAATAGTTCATTGTCGTGACACCAAGCTACCTGACATGCAGCCCAAAGTCCACATCCTGACACCAAGTGCTACTGGAATAGAACGAGTTTACTATAAATATACTTTAATTCCAATCCAATAGACTACATTTCACCCTTACAGCTAACTCCAAAGGCACATTCTTATGCAAAAGCACACAATCCGCATGATGCTAATCGGCTGTTCAAACTTCTTTGCGTTGCTTAGTACCATTTCTTGTAGTACACACAAGCCATTTCTAATTTACATGCATGGTGCTAAAAGCAGCAAACAAACCACTTCTAACCAATGCTTCTAGAAGTCAGAATCGTACAGTATTAATCTGAATCAGTTTATGTAATAAAAGGCATCTTCATTCACATACTAAGCTTAGGATGAAATAGAATAATTGAAAAATATATAAAAAGCGTGAGGCACGTAGCTGTCTGATTAATCCAAGCGACTTTCACGGTCCTGTTTGACATCACATGGATGTGTATGAACGTTTTGTTTGGGGTTTGCGTTTGCCTGTCTGTGTGTGTGTGTGCGATCGCGCGTGTGTGTGTGCGTGCGTGTGTGTGTACAAGTGAAGTAAATAAAGCAAAATTAAAATACGAAGAAAAGTGTATCAGGTGAAAGCACGGTAGCGTGATGGTTTTACTTCCCACACAGGAAATGAAAAAGAATATTGGTTCTCGAACACACTGTTTGAACAATTATATCTGAAAGACGTTCCTACGTAAATATTGACTGTTCACTTCAAAATGTGCGAACTGTATCAGAAAAAGTGAAATGACCAGCAGATGTTATTACTTTGAAACTGCCATCGATATTGTTCTATTGGCTTTGAAATGAGACAAAAGGTTTATTTGATGACAAAGACGCTGATTTCAGCAGTTTTTCGTTCATTGCTGCACACAATTGTAATGACAAATATTATAGACGGTCTGATAGTTAAATTTACCGTCTTAAGGTTACAATTAAAATCTAAACCCGTGTATGTATGTATGTATGTATGTATGTATGTATGTATGTATGTATGTATGTATGTATGTATGTATGTATGTATGTATGTATGTATGTATATATATATATATATATATATATATATATATATATATATATATATATTTATGTATATATATATATATATATGTATATATATATGTGTGTGTGTGTGTGTGTGTGTGTGTGTGTGTGTGTGTGTGTGTGTGTTCGATGTGCTTTCGGGGGTAGTGGCGAATTACATTGAGGCTACGTTTATGCCTTTATTGCTTCAGAAATAAATACGTATTGTTCAATCCAAACCTACCCGCATGAAGCGTGGCAAGCATCATGAGAGAGAGAGAGAGAGAGAGAGAGAGAGAGAGAGAGAGAGAGAGAGAGAGAGAGAGAGAGAGAGAGAGAGAGAGAGAGCACACTAAGCAAGTACAAAAATAGTAATGGTCTCGAGTGTTACATAAAGATCTCTTCTTGCAACCAAGACCGTGGTTTTCTTTCCCACTGAAAGACTATATATTTCGGGAGCGAAAAATTTGTTTGCTAAATTTGTTAATAATGAGCTTGAATTAAGTACATTTTCTATTAAACCTTTGACTTGATGAAAATTTAAACAATCTTATAATGTATTTTCCATTCTAATTCGAATGTGTTTTGTGCTAATGTGTCAGCTGTCCCTTCAAATCTGTATTATGTTGTATGCAAATCAAGAAATTACATTCCTATCTGCGCACATTTGACTAGTAATAACACTTAGGTTTCAAGGTGTTATTGCATATAGTGGTGTTTAATATTAGTAACTAAGTTCAGACGCATATTATCATGGTGATTGCAGTCGGTCCAAGTGGGGATATATAGTACATCCTCGGGCACTTTTGTCAATAACAACTGAGGTCAAATTACATTTCAAACGTGATATCATTTTCGCATTTTCTACTCGTGGTAAAGTTATGACACTTCCATATTTTTCCTATATGCATAAAAGAATAATAAATGGAGGTTGGCTCAGGAGAAATAGGAAGCCGTATTGAACTCGGTTTCTATCTGAGAAATATGAGCTGCATCGATAAATAATTTTTTAAAACTCTATTATCCTAAAATAGTTAGGTACACATTTCATTAACTGTAGGATACTGGGTGTATAATGGTCGATGTTGCGTATACATGCACTTGATAAAAATCAGATGTCTGCGTTGCAGGAGGTTTGGTTTTTTTTTTACTGAATTTAAGTGAATTCCACGTAGAAACAAAACGGACAGGAAGCCATTAACTTTACATAATAGAATTTTTACAAAATGTAAAATAGATTGAGTCATTCAATGTAGACCCTTAAAATATGTTACACATTAAATGGATGAATCTATGTCTACTATGTATTAAAAGTTAAGGAAAGAAAATAACCATTTGCAGCTGTGGATGAAGAGAAAACCAGTCTCATACAAAACAACACTAAAATGTTTTTAAACAAAGCCAATAAATTGGGTTATCAATGTGCAAGTACAAAAATTCCACATGTACACGACATTTAAATGTCGGGTAAAACTGTTAACAACTAGACTTTGATCTATCTTCGCACAACACAAAACGCAGTTAGATGAGAATGTCTATTTTGTGTTCTTCAAATTACTGCAAAGACTCCGATTAGAAGTCCCATAATGCACTGGTAGTTCAGACTCTACGTTTCTTGTTCTATTGATTGCTACTAACTGTGGTTGACCCCTCCTTAACTTATTTGTGGCATGTTTACTGGTTTTGGCTTTCGTATCTAGAGGTGATCGCCAAAGGTGTAATTTGCCCGTTATCGAGCAAGGTCAATACAAAGTATGAAGTTATGGGTGGAATAAATAAATAGTCTGAGCTTGTACCGAATAACACGAATCCCCCCCCCGTTACCAAAAAAGACAAAATGTAATAAAATGTCAAAATGATACAATTTCATAAGCAAATTTTATAAACGTTACAATTTGAAGATAAAATTCTTTCTTTTTGAATCAAACTAAGTAAGGAATTTGAAACTGCAAATAAGATTATAAAATAAAATAGCCGATTATGTTTACACGATATAATCAATTCATCATTTAACCGAGTGAGAACATTGAATAACACTACCTCGTATCGATTCTTAACCTGGTGTTGGTTCCGTCCGAAAGGTCTCCTCAGACTACTTCTGGCTCCTTTCTCGCCAGTAAGTCTTATCGCTCTACTACCCTCTTTTCCAAAATTCTTGGTATCTCGCCTTTTTTCCGTTTTGGGCCTTCCACTTTGTATGGGTTGTAAAACGTTTCTCTTTGAGAAACTATCTCACCTTGTAAAAATATAAGCAAAAGCAGCATAAATCTTCCGTCACATTATACGGGAATAAATCATTAGTCTCAACCTCGCGGTCAGATGTAATTCTATTGGATTCAACAGACGTCGATGGCTATCTAAACAAAGTTGT
Source organism: Potamilus streckersoni (assembly GCA_016746295.1). Classification (NCBI taxonomy): domain Eukaryota; kingdom Metazoa; phylum Mollusca; class Bivalvia; order Unionida; family Unionidae; genus Potamilus; species Potamilus streckersoni. The sequence goes on along the minus strand of JAEAOA010002354.1, from coordinate 4,892,022 downwards.
CAAGACAGAACATACAACCTATTTTCACAGACTTATGCTTTTCTAAGTGCCATTTTAACACACCGAGACATTAACTCCTTACTAGTCTCATTACACGAGAATGCATTAAATTTCTTACTATATGTTAGTGTTACAAATGCACATAATAAGCTCATTCGGATAATTTTCACGGCTTCCTTAATATCTACTTTCCAACAATTCGTCAATGAATATTAATAATATCATTGTACTAGTTCAGATAATAGAATTAACAGTTATGCTAGATACATAATTCTCTATAATGAATAAGCATGAAACTCTGGATACATAATTCCCAACAATAATCGAGACTATAACTTAGCGAGCAGTCAATGTACATATAAAGAAAAATATCATTTGTTTGGACTCGGATAAACAAACTCAACAAAAGTATACAATATCACGAAAATTGATCTAAGACTTGAACAAATAAATCCCTGCAAGTATATGCAGATGTAAGCAATTAAATCAACAAATCATTATATTCTTTTCAACTAATTAGATGAGATTGTGCAAATGCCTTTTGTTTCCAAGCTTTTTGGCCTGTCCATTCTACAGACAATCATTTCCCCTTGGACGATTTTACGAGAAATTTACTTATTAGATTTTCGGACTCGCTCAATGTCTTATGTTTTATTCTCTTGTAGAAAAGTGCAGACTAAAGTACAAATTCCTCCACAGCACATTTAAACTGATAATTTTTCGAGTGCAATCACATCCCCTTCCACAGCATAAACAATAAGAATGACAAAAACTTTCCACCTCACTAACATTGAACACGGCATTAAGTCTGACAACAAATGGCTACCTATATAGGCTTTTCAATGGCGGCCATTCCACATAAATCTAATTAAATATTTCTTACAACACAATAGAGATTTACCTTAAAAGTTGGTCCTTTACACTAACAAACAGTACCTACCTAGATCTACCGGTGAATTATGTAAATGAGGATCAAAGTCTATGCCTTCTGCAGTTGTACCGGACCTATAAGTGACTGTACAATGTATACATAAACTTCTTCTCGTATTAAAGCTCATTTGTCTTGACTTTACACATTCGCCACTATTGTGTTGAAAAACCGGTCAAGAACAGACAATTAAACGGACTTATCGAGTTAGAAAATAACTAAATCCATACCAGATACAGAAACTACGCTACTTAATAAACGGAAAACGTAATTACGTTTCACGAAGGATGCTCGTACTGATCCAAGCCAATTGGAAGGATTTAACATAAACTACAGTATCCTTAGGCACTTGAAGAACAAATACTTCATTTTAGTAATAGAAGGTATTATGTATGAACATTTTTAATAATAGCTCAGGGCTGATTGAGTATGGATCAGATTATAAAAACAGGTTAATGATTTTCATATTGTAGTGTCACCTATCACAGACATTCCGTAACTGTGATCGGAAAATCGCTCGGCTATTTCCGTCACGTCAATAAATAACCTCAGAAGTAATTATAGGAATTTTTTTATGTGTTTGGTGATTTGCCTATAGCATATTACGACAGCAAAGGTCAAAATTGTCCTTCCGCCGCTATATTGTTCCATGTTATAGTTGTTCACAATGTAGCTCTCCATGGTGACAGATCACATCAAAGGTTTCTATATTGTTCAGACGGAAAAGGCAGAGGATATTCCGATTGCCCTTAACTTGGTGGAATTATTCCGTATGTATCCAGAGCTATCACAGGGCTATCACATAGCAATGACTATCTAATTATTTGCACTTCCATATATCCTTTATATGGCTAATATCTCACCTGCAGCAATAGTTTGAGAACATGCACATCTTTGCTTACTGGACAAAGGATCTATTTTGTTACTCTCTACACCCCCTTTCGTTAATAAATGACTGTTAAGCAACAAAATAATGGTGACAAAGGAAGATATACGATGATACAATGCATATTGTAAAATAAGAGTAATCATGACTGTAACCAAATGTCACTTTCAAAGTGGCATGTCCCTGCTAGGCAACGGGTGATGAATAATGCTTGCAATTTTTACAAGTAAGAATATGTTCGGGCTACATCATTTAAGTTTCCAAAGGCGAGTTTAATTTAATATATCGCTTAGAACAACGCATTTTATATGATTTCGACTAAAGAAAAGTAGTCATCTCCATCATTCAACGTTATTTCTGTCTTCTGGTCACGTGGTCACACAATATAGTTCTCGATTATTCATCTGAGCAAAGAGTTCATAATGATTTTTGTACAACGGATAACTTTATTTCTTTGATAGATTTAAAATTTATTTCTTCAACAATTTCAAGGAAACTATTGTTGTGCATAAAAAATATAAATTCCTAAGATGTTAAATGATCTTTATTTCTTGTAGATGTTAGTTTAAGATCAGGATGTTGAGGAGCATCGATTTGCTTTTACACATGGGCAATGAATCGCTTTGAATGCTTTTCTATTCTTTTTTTTTTGGAATATTAGCCCCACTATATTATCCAGTCGTTTTCATCCATTCAAGTCCTTATCTCAGAAACATCGAAATCAATAAAACGTCATTTTATTTCCCTGCGACAACACAATCTAGTAGTAAATGAAATAATATAATTACGATATGTAAATTTTAACTGGACAAGATATTATCAAAATGTCGATTCAGATTACAAAAAGAACATCTATTAAATTTTCAAGAACAAATTCGCAATCCATTTGCTCTCGCAAAGTCGCCACTAGATCATCGACCTAGGGTAGGGTATGATAGATATCAAGTTCCACATAAATCAAATCTGTGGTGGAAATCAAATGCAGTATTGTTTCACTCGGCCTGCATGTCGCCTTTAGATTATTTCTTACAGTTACAGTTCGGCCACCACTTAATACCAACAACATGGATAACTTCTGTACAACAACTTCAAACATAAGAACTTCAGAAATTTATAAGTTACAGTTATTGATACATTTTAAGCTGAGAATTGGTGGCGTATGTCACAGTGAACTGGAAAGATTGTATTGTCTCGAGTTGCGGAAACGACAAGTGACTACAAAATGTTTTCACTAAACGAGTAAAATGTTTCCTTATATCTATTTTTTAACAAATGTACATTTTCTATTTATTGTATATTCGAAGGCAAAAACTTTGATTTGCATGGATTTGATTCTCCATTATATATCAATGCGACTAACAGCTGCATTACTATATATATATAAAAGAATTTTAGAAATTTTAAAACAATTTTAGAACAGAGGTATTTTCAAAAATTTACATTGTACATTGTGTATGCGGTCAAATTAATGCACGCTTACAATTGCAAATGAAGAGCTGTTTTGTGAATGCATTGTTAAGTGGACTGGTAAGTGAAATTGCGAAAAACATTGCTTTGGTGTGGTTACTATAGCAACGGTAGGTTTCGACAACAGACGCTAAACCCTAATTTCAGTTTTCACTTCAGTTTGATTTGGCTGATTTGTTTTCATACACGATTATGATAGTAATGACAGTTAAAATCGCGACTCAAACATAGTTTTTACTCAACGTTGAGTTTGTGTTAAAAATGTGTGAAGAGGGAGAGGGTAAGGATGGAGGGGGGAGGGAGAGGGAGAGAGAAGAGAGGGAGTGGAGGGAGTGATACAGGGAAGGAGAGGGAGAGAGAGAGAGTTAGAGAGGGAAGGAGAAAGAGGGAGAGAGAATAAGAACAAATACAAATGCATAACTGTGATAATACAGGTCTAAAGACAAATATAATGGCAGATTAACTTACTAAACGGATAAAGAAAGTAGTCCCAATGTCGTAATGAAAGTGGAATCTTTACTGTGGTGATATAATTTTCTATAACTACACAAAACTTGCAAATCTCGTTATAAAATATATAATAATGTGTGTGATGATACAAAGTGCACACCTGTCATGTACAACTCGATTTTGAAATTGTGTATTCGTTAAGATTTATTCCAAGAGAGAGAGAGAGAGAGAGAGAGAGAGAGAGAGAGAGAGAGAGAGAGAGAGAGAGAGAGAGAGAGAGAGAGAGAGAGAGAGAGAGAGAGAGAGAGAGAGAGAGAGAGAGAGAGAGAGAGATTTAAAGTAGTTTTAATACTTTTAGTCGTATCGCTTCGATGTCTACAGTGTGGCAGATTGATAGTGATGTCTCTAGCACTGAGGTAACGTTTTACGGATAACTGGTAAAGGCATTTACGAACCGTTTCAGCCCCATGTCAGTGTCTGAAATGGCGTTGTAGGAGAATTTCAAAAAATCACTATAACATTTTGAAGAGCATGGAGTTCGTTTATGAAATTATTTAAAAACTCAGACAAACATTTGATTATCTCTGAAATGTTTCCACTGTATAATATAAAAAAAATTCTACTGATATATTTTATTGCTTACTTTCTGATCAATTTAGAGAGGGTCTTTTTCATCTGTCATCCTCTGAATTGCAGGTGAAACTGTCCTTAGTACTATCAGATAATTGATGTACACCCCATTATATCATTTACCAAAATTGTTTGATCAGATAAAGCGCTTTTATTTCCCGGAAGTAAAGTTTCACTATAAAGGAATACAGTCAATATCTAATTTGGAGCACTCCTCAAAATTTGAGACAGATAAGAATGATGCACGAATGCTAATTGAAAGATTCGTTTGTGCTTTTTTTTATCTTCCTGTGGGCCAATTAATTACAAAATAATAATCTAATTAATTATGCAGTGATAGCGTTCAATCTATTGCGTCGTTTGTTCGTTTGAAATATTAGCATCAAAAGCAAATGAACTAACAATTACAAACAAATGTTTCTTAAGAAAACAGCGACGCATAACCAACCTAACCATCCGTAGTCTAGATAAAGCTTTCAAAACAATTCTTGCGTTCGATGAGCACATAAAAATGCAGGTAATTATGCTTTCTTCGGCTAATCTCGATAAATACCAGACAAGTCCGAATTTATCAAACTGCAATTCATCCCGGATGACTTAAAATGCGCAGATGAGGTTGATTAAAGACATTAAACAAGTATTTATCATTCCTGACCAAAAAAATGTTGTCAAATAGGGAATAGGGAATCATATAAAATAAGTTTATTACAGACATAATTTATTTTCATTAACCCCTCACGCAATCTCTACTAATGTTTCGTTCTTTAATGTTCTTTTGTGGAATTTGTCCATCCGATTATTATCTACCGGATTGTAGTGATCGCGGCTTAACTAGTGAATCCCTGATTTATTTAACAGTTTATTTAACGTACAGGTTATGAAACCTGTTCCACTGGTACCTCTCAGTATTGCTTACCCGTTTCTCTCGGAAACTAGAAGGTTGTTGTGTTTCTTAAAATTAAGAAGACAAATGACACGTTGATGATTTTATCATGGATGAGAATTCATAAAATTAGTTATCAGTGATAAATTGCTGGCACGTCTAAGTCTCCACCTTGATAATATTTTCACAGTAATGAAAACGGATTACTTGCAGTATTTGCTGTGACGTAGTGGGATGATAAGTACTTATTCCCTAGATCGCATTTTAAATAAAATAGAAAGGATTATGGGTAAGGACGTCATATTGGATAGTAACAGTAGGAAAATGTGTTAGATGGTGGAAGCCGAGCATGATTTAACACTTTTAGCCATCCACAACACACAAACTGCAGGCACTAATGCAAATATTTTCATTGTTATGTAAGTTGTTTAGAAAACCCGTGCTTTTGTATTTTTCATATTTATCTTCGTTACAAGATAGTTATTTCAGTGATAACATTCAAACATATATTTTTATTGGCATCTGGCTATTTTCAGTTCTTTTAGGAATTGTATTAAAGTTTGCTCAATGCTCATGTATTGAAGTCTACTAATTGACTTTGTATTAAAGTCTACTCAGTGGTGTTGTCAATAAATCTACTCAGTAATGTTGTCTTTAAGTCTACTCAGTAGTCATAAATTGAAGTATCTCTCCTCAGTTGTTTAATATTGATGTGTACTCAATGGTGTTGTAGTGAAGTCTACTCAGTGGCCTTGTATTGAGGTCTACTCAGTAATGTTGTAATGAAGTCTACTCAGTGGTTGTTCTTTATTAAAATTTACTCAGTGATACTGTAGTGAAGTCTACTCATTGGTGTTGTAATGAAGTCTACTCAGCGGTACTGTAGTGAAATCTAATCTTTGATAATTTAGTGAAGTTTACTTAGTGGTCTTGTTTTCTACTCAGTGGTACATTATTGTAGTCAACTAAATAATGGTGTTTTGACGTCTGCTTATTTCTGCTGCATTGACGTCTACTCATTTGTGTTGTATTTAAATCTTTTTAGTGGTGTCGTATTGAAGTCTGTTCAGTGGTGAGGCTATTCCAGCATCTAGACTGACAGTTTCTGATTAACTTGATGGAAGCTTAAAGTCTTATAGGCGTGGCTTAAAGTCTTACGGGCGTTGTTTTCAATAAATCATACCTTTCGATGGAAAATCAATGACACGGATTATTCTTAGCAGCCGATATAATTTTCTGATCGTTTGGTAAAAGATAAATCTTAATTAGGAACTTTTATTGACCCACTCTCACACATATGTCCGTTATATTCTGCAATGATGTTTTGTTTCGTCATTTAAAGATACAAGTGTCATTATAATTAAAATTCGTATTTATAAGCATATAAAATATATTATTAAAATAATTGTGATTATCTAATACCTTTCATCAAACTGCAATATATATATATATATATATATATATATATATATATATATATATATATATATATATATATATATATATATATATATATATATATATTAGTTGTTTTCTCACGAACAAAGTTAAATCTGAATCAAACGTTTTCAGCTAACGTTAAATATGCAACTTCTCAGCCAGAAAAATTCAATGTTTGAATTGCCAAGCGAACCTAAAACGTGGTTAAAGTATGATCCTGTTCAATTATTCATTTTTACTTTTGCTGTTCACATTAAAACGGTATGTAAACATCTTTGTCGGTGAAGAGAGGGAGAAAGAAAGGTTTTGACGGAGAAATAAAAAGTGTCTACTATTTAAGTACCTTCACACAGAACTCTAACAAAAACATAAAGTGATGGATTCGGATCAAGTGATGTGATGTCATGTGATTATGATTTTTAACGTAGCTTTAACAAGCTTTTCAACATATCGCTACGATGTCTACAGTGTGGCAGTTTATAGTGATGTCCAGCACGTGGGCATCATGCCCCGTACCGGATTTAGGCATAAGCTAAACAAGCTACAGCTTAGGGCCTCAAAGTCTGAACTCAGTCTGAAGGGGCTCCTCAAATTTAGTTTATACCAAATATGGCCTCTATAGCTTCCCATAGCTTAGGGCCTCGCTTTTTCTAAATCTGGCACTGATCATGCCGCAGATATGCAGCATGATGTCCCACCAAGTCACATCCTGACACCAGGCCGACCAGTCCTAACACTAACCTACTAATGCTGAGTCAAGCGAGGCAGCTGTTAGTACCATTTTTGTAAGTCTTTGGTTTGACTCGATCGGGGATCGAACCCCACGACGTCCCACATCCGAGGTGGACGCTCTAACCACTAGGCCACCGGAGGGGTTGGATTCAGAACAATATATCTTTATTGAAACACGCTGGCATGAAGGACGAAAAGTCAATTAATACATGAATAACACGACAGAATAAGTTTGTACATTTTCTTTTTCTAATGAAATAAAAGTGACTTCGAACCAAACCAATCAGACTGTTATATGACCATTTCTCTGGACTACATGCGTAAAGTTATAGACCTCCTCAGGTACAAGGCTGCTTTTGATTCTTTTAATCTGTTCGAATCGGAAAGAATAGAAACATCTGAGAGAATGCCATTTCTTTAAGTCGCAATGAATCGTATTTTGCATTTGCTCGTGAAAACTGGTTTTCAGATCTGATTGGCAATCCGCTGAATTCAACGTCTTAAGATTTAAATCAAAGATAACAGACATTGGTTCCTGGCATATGGCGATTTAAATGCAAGAAACTCCGGTTTAAGTTAAAGACAACACCGGATATCTTTGTGTTTATCGTTGCAGAGTAAACTAAATTTGACAGGGCGTGTGTTTAGTAAAATGCAGAATAGCTGAGAACAGCTCTTCCGATAGCTTTGCGGAGAATTATTCACTCTTCTCAAATATTACCGACATCCTCGTTTACTGCACATCATTATTTACGGCATATGTCGAAATGGCAAACTTGTAAACATATCAGTATCTGTGAAAGGCAACTGACATGAAATCTGGGACACATTGAGAGGTTAGCTCAAAAAAACATCTGGAAATCTTCGTTTTGAACAATGATTAGGAAGAGTGATGGCTCACTCTTCTGGAAGCATTTGAAGGAGCGCGACAGCACTCGAGAGCATGAAACAAATTATAGCCTAAAATAATAATATATGCTCTATTTGAAGTATATTTTATTGTATATATTAGGAAAGCCAAACCGTTCGGCAAACGTTCTTCATGCTTTTCCCAGAAGAAATACAAAACATAACATTTTATTCATAATTTGAAACTTACGAAGAAAATTGTAATGATATTTTAACGAGTGCAAGAACTACAATAGTAATAAAGCAGTCATTGTTTGAAGTTTGAGACAATGAATTAATAAAGAAATGTGAGGCACGACTGGAAAAAAAATTGTTTCGACCGGTCTCTAGGGCACATCATGCCGCAGCAGCAAACAATAAATATATACCTATGCTCTTTTTAATATTGTGCTACAAAATTTGTATATTATTTTGTTCTTGTAAAAAGCGTTAGTGTTCTTACCACAGATTATGATGCTGCGAAATTTTCACTGTTAATATCACTCAAAGTTCATCGGGTTTGCGAATGCATTCTGTTTGTTTTGTTGTAACAGATGTATATTTCGATTTCCGTCGTTTCACTGACAGCCGGTATCAGATAAAAGTCTTTGATATAAACACGAACGAGATTTATTCTGATATGTTCGTAAAGTGTATCTGTATACAGCCTGCACCGCTGCTGTTTTGATCATTTTTTTTGGCACGAACATCCTTGCTCACATTATATACTTGAAACTGGAAGTACCTGTGAAATTACTTTCAAATTAATTACATTAGTTTACTATATTTTCTTTGAAACTAGCTTTGTCGGCAATTAGGTTTTTGACAGCAGATCCGTATTAAGAAGTTTGGGGGTCCTAGACACAAACTCTAACCTTAAAAGTAGCCAGAATTGCGCCTCAGTCTCTCAGTCTCAGATATAGAGTATTGCATTGCATTTCAATGTGCGTGTGTGTCCTTTTGATAAATTTATTAATATAGTACTAAACTGCTAACACAACCGACACCGAAATTTTGTTGTTGAACATCCCCCCATGCACGGAATCATAGGCACGTGCCTCGCGTGCCTATGCCTTAAAACGGCACTGGCTAACAGTCCTGTGTAATTGTTGGACATCATGCAATTGAGAATCGCCTTATTCTGTCTTTACATCATCAAGTACTGCTTGACCTTTCTCTCTTGTTCGACCTTAATGAGCAATCAATGTCTATCCGATAATTACCAAAATGTTAATTAGCGATCAGTGTGACTATATGATCAATACCAACGCTAATGAGCAATAAATGTGTCTCTGTGATTGTTACCAAACTGTAATCAGCAATAAATATGTCTCATATATCATTAACAAGCAGTAATGCGCGATAAATGTGTCTACTTGATAATTACCAAACGATAACAGTTGGATGTGACTAACATTTTCACAGTTAAAGCACTAAAAATCATGGTACGGGAATCTGTTATACGTGTTTCCATAAGTATTCCGTACACATTGTAATGATTCCGTTGGCAAGTCGTTGTCAGATGTGAACACTTCTGATCACTCCATATGAAATTAGCACTACCATGCGTTGCTGTAACAAAACTCATTGCAAGAGGGAAGGCAAGAATGGAGGGTGTCTCCCATGTACTCAGCATCGAGATGGAGAACATCTTCCAACATGTTTCTTCGTGATGATGTTCGACAATTTGTTTGTTTTTGGTTTTTTTGACGATGAAAGTGGAGGAAAAAAGCCCCACATGAAATTGCGTTATGTGACGATATGTTTTAATGAAATTGCCATAAAGTTTATGTTGGTCTGGCCTCTCAGCATGATTATCGATCATTGGCAAAGTCTGTATTTTGCCTACGAATTCACATGGTGAGTATTTATAAATCAAACAGAAATAATAATGCAGATACTTATTATCTTATATATATATATATATATATATATATATATATATATATATATATATATATATATATATATATACATATACATATACATATATACATGTATATGTATATATGTATATGTATATGTATATGTATATACATGTATATGTATATATATATATATACATGTGTATATATATATATATATATATATATATATATATATATATATATATATATATATATATATATATATATATATATATATATATACCGACCACTCTTTTAAAAATCCTTTCCTAAGTCATAGTCATCTTTGAATGAATCTTCATCGGTGAGACTTTTATTGACTATTGATTTTCCAACAAAAACGCAATCTGTAAACTAGATGTAGTAACCCTTGCATTTTCCTTTGTTAGGATGTGTTATGACAGTTTAATGCATAAAAAATCATACACGTTTTTTAACCTTACAAAACGGATAGTGGAATTCAAACGAACTCTGAATGAAGATGATTAATCTCAGTTTTCCAGGAACCCCGTTTTACATATGATAATTCCCTACATCCAAAGAGTACCTTTCCAGAGTATTTTAAAATACGTACGAATCAGTTAAGATGCGATTTCAATTAAACAAGATATTATTCTGTCTAAAGAAGATGCTATTTTGTTTACACAAGATATAACAAATTGTGGCAATATCCAGCAAATGTATTAAAATAATATATACTTGTTTACACAAGATGAAAAAAGGTTTATGGCATTATCCACCGATCGTAAATTTGATACCGAATGTCTGCAGCCCTGAGAAAAATGTAGTTCAGTCAATTCGGTCATCTCGCACTATGCTCGCTGCTTCAAGTTCTGCTAATTGCAAAAGTTATTGCATTATGTAGCTATCGTAGTTTAAAACTAGCATTTTGCAGACGTTAGACAAACATAATCCAGTCGACTCAAACTGAGCTCGCTGCTTCAATTTCTGTTATCATCACCATGTCCAACACATGCACGCACCCACAGTTCTTCAAATATACAGATTTCCTCCATCAGTAAATGTAACCAGATACCTACAAACATGAGACTAGAAAGTCTGGGCTTGTTAATAATTTTTTGACATTCAAAACTGGAGAATACACAGTGCTGAGAAATTAATAACAAAACTATCATGGTCGATATAAACAGCATTACAAATTTATAATTGATGATTAATCGATTTATTTACATAATTATCCTTGTTTAAGAGAAACTTAGAGACTATTCCAGTCAATATACCCTCTCAGCTATATGGAGATAAGTCACAGAGATGTGAACGTGTAAACCATGAAAGTTGATATAAGAACTAAGAAAGACGATTCATTTTTTTTTTATTTGAAACTGACCTTAAAGGTGCTGAAATTACAGATGTCATTCATAACCAATCGTTTGTTTTGGCCGTTATGTATATAGCGTTATGAACTTTCATTTAAAAAATATAATTCATGTCTAAGATAACAAATACATATTGAAGAAATAAGAGAAGGACTTTTTCTTTTTGTCATATGATCAAATGAAATACAATGGTAATCTACAAAATTAGATTTTGGTTTATGTATGTATGTATGTATGTATGTATGTATGTATGTATGTATGTATGTATGTATGTATGTATGTATGTATGTATGTATGTATGTATGTATGTATGTATGTATGTATGTATGTATGTATGTATGTATGTATGTATGTATGTATGTATGTATGTATGTATGTATGTATGTATGTATGTATGTATGTATGTATGTATGTATGTATGTATGTATGTATGTATGTATGTATGTATGTATACACACACACACATACACACATGCACACACAAGACTGAGTCAACAAGCAGCGTTCATGTATACTGGGTGAGACAAAGTAAGTCAGATTCGTTATCCAGAGTTCGCAGGTTCGATTAGACCAGGACAAGGCAAAACAGAACAATCTAACAACATCATGGACTCTCTCTCTTTCTCTCTCTCTTTCTCTCTCTCTCTCTCTCTCTCTCTCTCTCTCTCTCTCTCTCTCTCTCTCTCTCTCTCTCTCTCTCTCTCGCTCACACACACACACACACAAAATTTCACACAAAATATAACAGCATAGGTCCTACAAAGAATCATGAAACCTGAGGCGTAGATGCATCTTTATAAGTTCTACATCCTTCTCGCCCAGATAAGTGTATGATGTGACCTATATTTTATGCTCTTTGACATTCTTTAAATTGTGTGTTGAAAGTTCATTTAGTTAGTTGTGTTTATGTTCTAGTCGTGAAATATGATAACTGAAGACATCTGTTACTACGGTGTTCTTAAAAAGAAAGGAGGTCACTGTGGCCTATATTTTAAGCATTGCTAACACGAGTTAAGTATTTGTGCTTAAGGTCACATTGATTTCATCTATACTGGACCTGCAAACATCCTACCCTACTGAGAAGGCACAATCGGACTAAGACAGTTTATTCAATGGTACACTTTCTATATTAATCACTATAATGTTTAATGCCATATGTTACCAACACCAGGATTTATAAGTACTGTGCACACGCGAATGTATATAGGAATTAGGTGAGTGGAATGCATGTAGCGTGCTTTTATCTGAGGCCTCATCTGTAGTGGTTAATCAAGGTAATTATTGATGCACGAACTATATACAATATGGACGTCTGTCACTCTAAGGTTATGCAAAGTCTAGTGGCTAATCAAGGTAATTACTGATGCATGAACTATATACTAATATCTGTCACTCCAAGTTACCTCAGTGTCTATTACTTTTATACAGTAATATCTGGCTTCTCGGAGTCGATTACAATAACAGTGTATGTAAATATATATTAAAACTATGGCTTTAAAATGTCAATATAGAAATTACAAATTTTTTATTTTAATTTTTACATCTGCTTTGGTATGCTGGAAAATAATATTCGTTTTCATTGTTTTATTTCTTCTGTTGCCAGTCATAGGAGGTACGTAGGTGATTAGGAATGTAGTTAATTGGTTTAACAATCTGTCATCACAATACTGAGTATACTGTACCAATTAAAAGTTCAAATTTTAAAATGGTTGATTTCATCTTGAAGTGTAAAGGTAAAATTTGCAATAAAATCTGAAGTCAGAAAAGAGGCCAATATCTCTTTAGAATAAATGTATTTTCTCGATGATTACGTTTGCAATGGCTACTAGAGGTGAGCAGTGTAATCGTTGCTTACACGCTGTTTTTATTTTCTTTGAAAGTTCATTGCCATATTTACATTAATATCCGAAGGAATGATCAGTTAAACTGGGTTTTCAATGCCGCTAACTTTTCTCCCAAGGAGACGAAATAGTTTTTCTCAATTTGATAAACTCTCAAAGTTTATACTTTGATAGATCAATGAATTTCCTCTATACATCAATGTCCACCAATTACTTATTATTGAATAAAAGCTTCACTCTACACCTAGTGTTATTAGGCACTGATCAATTAACTATCAATAATAAATGAAGATGACATAAGAAATTCTCCTTCTCTCCATTCATTTCATAATGACAGAAAATTGTTAACAAGCACAGACATTATATCCGCATGTGTGGAGGTATCTGACTACATTACTGATGGATGATAAATGTTAATCAAGAAATGTAATCTGTTTGACAAGGTGATAATAACAAAACCTGAAACAGCCTGATCGGTTTGCAGCAACTGAACTACCTTTGTCATGGAGTTGGGTAGTGCCATGTGTTCATTGAGTTTGGGTCTGGAAGAAATGAAAGAGCAGAAGATGCGTCAATCTAATTAACTCTTTGACACGTGTATTAAATGGTCACGATTTTATTATATGTATCATTTTGCTTAGAAAAAATGGTTGTTGAAGACCACATATTTGTAGTAAGTCCATATCACTAATAGGAATACAATCAAATTACAGTAGTGTTCCCGAAACTCGTAATATCATCTGTAAAGTCTCGTTACCAACAACTAAATGATTGATGAATCAAAACAGAAACCAGGAAAGATTTGGAACATTTTACATGTACATCAAGGTAATTTTCGTTCACATTTTTGCAATTCTTGTACTTTAAGAAAATATATCGACTGCATCAATGACAATGAAGATATTGCCAATGAATTCTATAACTCATCTTTGCTGCTGATAATATTATAGAACTAATTGCTCCCTAAAGTCATGATGAACCTAAATGCCCGTGTAACTAAAATGAAAGAAGGAAAACAAAACGTTAACATATACAGTGTTGTGTCCGGAAAATAAAACTTGTGATATATGAAGTGCCGCAAGGATCTGTTTTAGGGCCACTACTATTTATTGCATTTTTATATGAACTATAATTGCATACAGTAAATATTTAAACTGATCTATATGCTTATGACACCACGTTATATCTGAAGCTATTGTCGAAAGAAACTTACATAATGATCTTGTAAAACTCTTCAAATAGTGTAAATATAATGGAACGGTCATTAATTTAGACAAAACCACAGTAATGCTGATAACCATTCAACAGAGACTTGACATATTAAATGATAATATCTTTCACGTCCCTATTAATGATGTGGAACTGAAAATGTCACGAAAATAAACTTGTAGGTATTCAAGTTAATTACAATGCGTTATGTACAGAGCCTATCAGTATTGTAACCAAAAATGGAAATAATATCTCCTTATTAGTAAAAATAATTGGAGAATTTCTAATCTGGAATCCCAGGTTAATGTTTTACAAAAGTTTTATTCAACCTCATTGTGACTGCTGTAACGTTATTTGAAGTAATGCTTCTGAAAATAATTTGTATCAGGTGGAAAGACTTCCAAAACGAGCCATCATAATTATTAATGACAAAAGAGATGATAATGTCCATGAATAATGAAACATTTGTTGGTCACGACTCTCTATGAAAGAATATGTTTAAAAAAGACTAAATATATTTAGAAAGTTTTCAATGGTTCTGTTCCCAACTATATCAAAGATATGTTCAGTAAAAGGACAAATAATCTCGATACATTTTCTTGTCTATCGATGCTACTCTGTCATTCTCGTTAACTTGCTTCTTCCTAAGTCCAAAAATAAAATGTAAATAATTGAGTCCACACTGGAGATTATGTTTTGTACTAATTGTGACGTCCTCATAAAAAAACTGTATTACCATCATCATCGTCATCATCCCTTTTTTTATGAAGCCAAGATTATAACTGCCTTTCTCTTTATCAAAAATTAAGCTGGAGTTTGTCGTTTCTGCTTGAACGTGTAGCACATATTTATCTCGACTACAATCAAATGTTAAAAGAAACCAAACTTCTGAAACGAAGAACCACTTCTTAATCAATTTCACTCTTGTTTGTTTCATATTTTTATTTTGTGTCATTCTGAAACTACCCACCACCATAGTTTACTTCGATTACCGAACATGTACGTGGCTGGAGCCTCAAAGTAAATCAATACCTTCATCCACATACAATAAACACTATCTCTCTAATACACTGTTTTCCTCTGATATGTGTTGGCCTCTTTCGTTGCAAGGGCGTTCTGTTCTCTGAAAACATTAGTAGAAGAAACGAGAATTGGAATACACGCCGAATTGTCTATACTTCTGAAGACGTGTTGCATAACTTGGCGTTTTTACTAGCTGCATTGTCTGAACTTTTCAAGACGTGTTTACAGGCTGTATTGTCTATACTTTTCAAAATGTGTTCACAGGCTGTATTGTCTATTCTTTTCAAGACGTGTTTACAGGCTGTATTGTCTATTCTTTTCAAGACGTGTTTACATGCTGTAGTGTCTATATTTTTCAAGGCGTGTTTACTGGCCGCATCATCTTTTCTTTTTAAGACGTGATTACTGTCTCAGTTATCAATATTTTCAAGACGTGGTTACCGACTTAATTGTCTTTACTTTTCAAGAAGTGTGTACAGGCTGAATTGTCTATAATTTTCAAGACGTGTTAACAAGCTCTGTTGTCTATTCTTTTCAAGACGTTTTCTTTTCTATCTCAATTGTCTATACATTTACAGACTTATTTATACTGAATTATCTATTTTTGACAGACGTATTTATACTAAATTGTCTATACTTTAACAGACGTATTTATACTGAATTGTCTATACTTTTACAGATGTATTTATACTGAATTGTCTATACTTTTACAGATGTATTTATACTGAATTGTCTATACTTTTACAGATGTATTTATACTGAATTGTCTATACTTTTACAGATGTATTTATACTGAATTGTCTATACTTTTACAGATGTATTTATACTGAATTGTCTATACTTTTACAGATGTATTTAGGCTGAATTGCCTTTACTTTTAAAGTATCATTTGCTGGTTGAATATACTAATTGAATATCCGAATCACAATGTACTTTATACACATATAATATTAGTATGTACTAATAATTAACAGCATAGTTCATATTTTGCCATATAATTTTAAAATTTCTAAAATAATATAATTCAGAGTATTACTTTGAACAAATACATTGTATACTAATCATATTGCCTATATATATATATATATATATATATATATATATATATATATATATATATATATATATATATATATATATATATATATATATATATATATATATATATATTCTATGTTGTCGTACATATACGAGTTGTAGTATGTTGTAGTATTAGACATCTAATTCAATTTCCTTGACAATATTTGTCTTACTAGTATTCAGAAAGAACTATAAGAACTTGGTTTAGAATACATTGTTTGAACATTACACACCCCATGCGGCATCTTTTTGTCTTTGTGTATTTTATTTTATTTCATGCAGTCATTATTTCTTCTTAGTAGCCTATAATGTACCATGGATCTGAAATGCCCGTAATTTAAATTTTAATAGGGATTTATTTCCTTCTTGTACGTCTCATGTCTGGGACAGAATTAAATGGGCTACAGTGTTCTTCAGAACAGTTCATATAGCTAGCATGACGCAGACTCGGTGGTCAATTTTGTTTCCTACTTCCCGGTCTTGATTTGACAAGATTTTCCGCTACTGAGCACAGCAACTCTAAGTGAACCAAATCATATGCTATTCTGTAGGATAAAATTAGTTTCGATTCATCAAATTGTCGCCGTTAGTGCAATTCTAATACTGTTCACGTGACTAAACAGTTTCTTCAAAAAAAATTGATTTATTATTCAGGCTTAATTCGGGCAATATTTTCCAGTAAGTTTTTCGATTTTTCATTTATCTATGTTGGTACTAAATTAATACGATGGCTGGGACTGTGTAAAGAAGGCGGAAACCGTTCTAAAATTATTTTTGATAAACGATTTAAAATATTTCGTCTGGAAAGTGAAGTCGTTATGGATAGTTTGCTTGGATATATTTGTAATAAAAATTTTCACTCGAACACTCCATAGCTATTAAACTTTACAAATTAAATTGAGAGAGAGAGAGAGAGAGAGAGAGAGAGAGAGAGAGAGAGAGAGAGAGAGAGAGAGAGAGAGAGAGAGAGAGAGAGAGAGAGAGAGAGAGAGAGAGAGAGAGAGAGAGAGAGAGAGAGATTATTGCAGTACTGGCTGATATGTCCAACAATCTAGGTAAATAATTTTAAAATCGAAATTTGGCAATAAACAACAGGGAGTGAAACTTAAATAACAACATACGGCTGAACCATAACTAGAAGACGATACAAGATGGAGCCAAAGTTACACATAACAATAAAGTACGCAGCCGTTACTAAATAACATTATGGGATTTATACAGTCATAATTTCTGCGTCAACCACTACTTCATTAACGCAACGTGATTGCAAAACTAAGACGATTCATGTATACTTTGACAGTCCGCCCACGCTGAGATATAAATGTATCACTCTATCAGCAGCGGGTACGTTTTACTACTTTCTTCTTGGTTTTCCTTTATTTCTTTTCGTAGGTGTTTTAACATCCTGTGCAAAACAAACACATCTGGCTTGAATTTTTTTTTTATTGCTATAAATATTATGGTGACAAGGTTGAGGTAGACTGGAGTGACATTTACAAAATCAAAACTCTAATCAACTAAGCAAATAATAATATAACTTACACAGTACATAATTACAATTTCAGTTATTATTCTACGTGACGTTTTTCAAACAAATGTCTTAAATTATGGTAAATACAAATACGAATAAAGACATACTGACCAATCCAGCTGTGAGACTACCAATGTAATTAAAATTAATTTGGTATAACATAATCGCCAAGATAAAAATGAGACCCTTAAAACTCTCTCTCTCTCTCTCTCTCTCTCTCTCTCTCTCTCTCTCTCTCTCTCTCTCTCTCTCTCTCTCTCTCTCTCTCTCCATCGAGCAGTTCAGTCACATTGATGTACTTCTAACGACATTCTTTTCAAGTTACAGTTGAAACGTTTTCTTCACTGACTAGTCCTAGATGCTATTTTAGAAAATGACAGGGATTGCGCTGTCGTTCAATATCTTACACTGATCTACCATTACACCATTAATACTGGCCGCCATAAATAGCCTATCGTGTGCTGAAAAATGGCGTTAAGCCCAACAACAACAACAACAACAACAAATAAGAAGTCAAACAAGTACCCTGATTTCGAACGACGTGAAGGACAGCACCATTTAGTGGACAATGCTGTAATTGTTCTGATTTCTACTGAATATTGGTCATTCTATCTACAAGCTCTTTTAAAGTAAAGCAGAATTAATATTTTTTCTCGTTACCAACCATATCAGTCTTAATATTATAAGGACTATACCACAATTTCTTAGTTGTATATATATATATATATATATATATATATATATATATATATATATATATATATATATATATATATATATATATATAGATATAGGTAGGTAGGTAGGTAGGTAGGTAAATAGGAAGTTATATATGTAAGTCTGTATAGTATATATGAAGGTAATTGGTTAGGTTCATAGTGGTCTATGTGGCCTATAGACCAGAGATGAAAACATAGATGCAATATTTTATGTTCATATCGATGATTATATATATAGATATAAATATAAATAGATATAGATATATATATATATATATAGATATATATATATATATATATATATATATATATATATATATATATATATATATATATATATATATATATATATATATATATAATGACTCACAATAGTTATGTGCGAAGTTATTAATAATCGTTCTAGGCAGAGATAGACCCCGTTCATAGAGAATCGACGCTTATATTGTAGGTCTCGTGCACCAGATCCTAACCGTGCTAGTCATGCAGTAATCTAACAGAGACTGTCACACAAGGTCAAAGTTTAAGACTCGAGGCGCACGTGAACTCAGTTGCTAAGGAAGTGTTATTATGACGAGGCCTTATATATTAATCATTAATTATTTACCCAAACGTACAATATTTGCTTCTGGAATTAGAGGTTTCCTTTGTTTAATACGTAGATGTTAATTTATAATTATAATGTAATGTATGTACCGTGCATTTCTAAATAAGATTTCAATGCGTTTACGCATTTAGCAGTGTTAAATAAGGCTGGAGTAATTTCTCATGCTCTTCGAATCCTTAGCTTTAATCTTGATCCATTTTTACTTTTTTGGAGAGAGATGAGCGTATGGCCGAGTGGGTTAGGTGGTTTTTTTTTCATTACGTGATAAATTTATATTCGTATGGCTGGTTAATTTACTAATTTATTTATCTATTTATTTTTTATTTTTTTTGACTTATACAAGGTCAAAACCTCCTTTTATTCGCGATTTATCATTATTTTTGCAGATTTATATCATATTATTTTTTAAAAAATCATAAAACTAAACAAACCCATTTTTGTCGTAACTCGCATAATTGAATACACGTCGTAAAATTCATTTAAAGATGTCCTACCGTTGCCGTAATCAGAACCCGGATGTATGATTATAAATATAAATCAGATAACATGGTTCTGAAGGCTCTTAAAATTTATTTGTTTTAAAAATATCAAATATCAAGTCAAAGCGTCCAAAGTAATTTAAGTCATGAGAGGTAAAAAAAAAACTAGCGATGGTTCTTGCATATGGTTGTACATTCGTTACAAATGTAGTGGACTTTTTCATGTTTTGCATGTTCTAGACAATGTTATGGAGGATTATGAACGTTTTTAATGTGTTTTCTAATATTACATATACCATCGTTACTATTAGATTAGAATTGTTTCCTCGAGGGAATTAGTTGATAATGTTCAAACGCTATCTTTTCCCCCGCGGTCTTTCAGTCGTAGTTGAAATTAACGTCGCCTAAGTTCTAATTTTCATTCTATGTTAATTTAAATATGATTTGTATAGTGTTTGAACGATTGTCCTTAATTTCTAAGCATGTATTTTATGTTTCCCTCTAATTTTTTGCGTTCTTCAATTGTCTATTGTATCAATGATGGAAAACCGTTTGAACATCCATAATGTAATATCAGTTTAGCGTATCCAGGTAATAAAGTCAATAAAAATGTAATTTTAAAACACAATTAACGTGCTAGCTCTCGCTAATCTCCAAATTACTTTAAAGTGGAACTTGTTTGCAATTTACACTGTAATACATCTGATTATTGTTAAGGGTGATCAAATTCTCTTTTTATCTTTGATTATTAAACTATCTGAAAAACAAATTTCCTGTTGGAACTACTAATTTCTATTTATTGGCAGCAGTTACAGCTTTTAATTGAGGGAAAAAAATCTCTCTCTGCGGCATTTGTGCAGTGACTTACCCAGCTTTTTGTATTATTCTTTATATATATATATATATATATATATATATATATATATATATATATATATATATATATATATATATATATATATATATATATATATATATATATATATACACACACACACACTGACATGGAACAAAAGTGGAAACATTTATTTCGCTGACAGCAGATTGATCGATAACATATTTCTTTATATTCCGATATTATTTTCAATTTGTAAATGAAATGCTCTTTTGCCAATAAGTTTTCGTAGTACGAGTTATCTGTTTTATAGAGATAACCTTTCTGTCCTATCCTACGATCTAAAAAGTATTTGTTCATCCTCAGCAGGTTCACTTTATATAATTAGCTTGAGTGAAATGTTGTTATTACTGAATTCTTGAAATTCGTTGTCATTCTGTAGATCTCTTTTCATTTCTGTATTACAATTGATCTTGACACACGAATATAAATTACCTGCGTACGTTTGCCTGCTGTTTATTTCCATCTTCAATAATACCTCGCCAAAATATTACTATGTTGACTGCGATGCAATTAGAGAGGAGCAATGTCTGCGAAAGTGGCAGATGAACTATCAGATATGACGTTCATTTGATAATATTCATGTATTTCTTCATTTTACAGCGATATTCAGACATCAGATAACTGTATATATTTACAGTTGCACGAAAATGTTGATATGTGAAACGTTGCTCAGTCTGTGTATTTTAATTTTATTAAGATGTAATTTTCACGCATAAGGACAAAGTTTCTCTTACGTTACACGCTTTTGTTACTGTACATGGTACGTGTTGAGACAGAAAGCCCGTTAAGTCAAACGGTACCCTTGTACTAAGGTAACTGGATATGTCAATTAAACTCCGTTTAAACTGAATTAAACAGCTGTGTTGTGTCCTTGAATAATCTCAACACTAAACAGTTCACATAATGCAACGGTAAACTTGAATCTGAAGATTGTTTTGCCATCTGTCAAGAATAAATTCTAAGATTCGACAATGCTTTCAAAAGTTAGTGTACAAAACGCACTCCCCAAAAGTGTTCCTTGGAGCAGAAAATATTGATCAAGAAATAAAATAGGTTTCGCAAAGGAAGTCTTGAAATCAGGTTTTTACTGCACTTAATGTCAAAGGAAATTTGATAAGTAAACTTATCGATTTAAAATTATAATTACCAGTTCATGTTATATCTTCATTGGTCATGGCAACGATAAATGCTTTTTTTTAAATTTGAATCCCAGAGCAATGTGCAAGTCACTCCGGGTCTTAAAATGCAGCGATGAACATGTAAACAAACAAAATAGTTTTAATAAATTGAAAATGGCCTTTTTGTCAGCACTGAATGTAGCATATTGCAAAACAAAGTTTTTGCAATACTCGAAGTTTCATTTTTTTCTCGGAGTTAAATCATATATATAATCTTCAAAAATATCTTGTCCCAACAACATTAACACTGGATTGACTGAGTAGCTGGCAAGCACGAAGAATTCCATGATGCTCGCAATGTCTTTCATGCTTTTTGCAATAAAAAGCGGGACACAAAAGCAGATTTGGTCTTCTACTTTATGTAGATGGTTTTAAATAAATAAGAACTTCCAAAAAATGCTAAATTTAGATAACAGACATTTGAATGTGGGATAAGTGGCAATTAGATGTACCCGTTATATCCTGTACCTTCATTTTCCAAAGCAAGTCCTTTGCATGCTTAATTGAAGGCTATGATAACTTACGACAATTAAATGACATTTATCCAGAAAAGCATTATAAGTTTGTTTTACAGCTGATCGACTTTTTCTGCAAATCAGTGTGAACTACTACATATAATTGAAGCAATTTGCCACCGAAATAAATACTACTTATAATAAAAAAAAATTATTTTATTTCAATCATTTCAGATATGAAACAAGGAACATTTCTTTGGTGTCATAACTGGAGGTCAAACTGAGAACAAAACAAACTTTGGTAACAAAAATGAGGGTCAAATTAAAAATTTGGAGATCTCTGAAACGTAAATTAGAGCAAATGGAATGACTGCCTTTACAATTTTCGTAACAATGAAAAATAACTTCTTGATGTGTCTGCGTTAGATACAATACATTTTTACAAATAACCCATTATTTATGTTGTAAATTCTTGTTTTAGTCCATTTCGGTATATTGGTTGATTTATATAGACCTGAATGTGAAAACTTCCAATGTACGTTTGGATTTTGGATTCTCTTTTCTTATGACGGCGTCGGGTTGTTAATGTTATACTACCATTTTTTAATAAGTCATTATCGTTCTTACTACCATCGTGCATTGTGTGTTTTAATCTTATTTTTTCCTAGAAAGATTTTAATCTCTATGA
Source organism: Potamilus streckersoni (assembly GCA_016746295.1). NCBI lineage: Eukaryota > Metazoa > Mollusca > Bivalvia > Unionida > Unionidae > Potamilus > Potamilus streckersoni. The sequence continues at coordinate 4,868,766 of JAEAOA010002354.1, read as the reverse complement.
TCTTCATTTTGTTTTCAAATTAATATGAACTACACCTGGTCGTTATTATCAAACAACAAATTTTATAGTATTGCATAAAATGTCGTATGCAAATCAAATTATATATACCCTAGATAAATCTCGCTTGTCCTTGATAACCCATAAAAGATATTAACGACAGATTTTCGCCATTTAAATATGCTCAAAATTAGATAGAGCCGGCGTGACAAACAGGGATCAGATAGGTTGCCACTTTACTTTCGCAACGTAAACACGTCAAACTGCTAGGTTGTCTTTCTAGAACAACATTTGACAGTCTGTACGAGGTTAACTTTGGCAACAGTCCGCTATTTTCGCTGTGACACAGAGGTTATATCTGTGATTATCATCATAATGAAATATCAAATGTAGTTTCCGTCTATTAGATTGTATGGAACCAGTCTAATCAAGAATGACTTGATAAAAATATTGACCCATTGCCATTTGTACAACACAGAAGAAACCACCAGAAAGTTGTTTTGGTAACTCCAAACTTCTTATTTACTCTTTTTTCTTCGCGAATATAATGTTGTATCCTTTTTGTTTCATATAGGTCTTATTTCGTACTCAGAAATTGAGAAAGACCTTGTTTATTAAAAAAATTTAAAATAAAATAATTTGCATTAGCTAATCTCAAGGGTATTATAAACACAGCACATTCCTGAGAGAATATTGACTGCGTCATATAATTGTTTAAATGAGCATTCAGTTGCGTTTTATTTTGAAGCATGTAGTATATAAACCATGCACGTTATCTACAGTTTCAAAGCATCGTAGAGAATTTAATTCAGACTGAGTGATTTCGAAACTCCTGTCGGAACTAATCAAACGGGTACAGCTGTAAATCAAATTATGCTCCCTTATTTGTATACGTGGATAAGGAAGTCGGCTTTTAGTGAGAAATGATTTATGTAAATTTAGGATGAGTCTCTGTAACATTTCCGTGCAAGATACTAATAGGACTATATATTTGAAAAATTCAGTTTTCTTTGAAATGTCGCAGATTTTATTAAACGTATTTTTAATAAGAACATGCACATACCGTATATACTCGCTTACAAGTCGAGTCGAATTGACGACCCTAAATTGCCATAGCAGAATGCGCCTGGGTGTGTTCAGTTTGTTATGAGTATTTAGTTGAACAAACAACATAGACCATGATTTGCAGACACATATATAGCCTATCTTGTGCTGAAAAATGACGTTAAACCCTACAACAACAATAACAACAACAACAACATTCTGCTTTGACTAAGCAGTATCATTGTTCCTTGCGGTTTGGCTCAATTTAGAAACGAGCACATTACGGTACCTTCTGACAACTTGATTCAATAATATACGTTTATAACTTAAAGTGCTGCACGCATCATCGAAACAAACGCGTAAAGGTAGTGGATGTCTTTAACAAAATCACATAATAATAATAATATAATAAACCTATTCTGGCAAAAAGGCAAAAAAAATTCTTAAAAGTAATAATCTTGTTAAAGCAAGATTCATCAAACTTTTTTACTATTTAAAAGTAAAGAGAATAAGATTCAGGAAAAAGCAACAATGTAGAGTGCAGAGAGAACCTCATAGTAGATCATTTCTTTAAAGAAGAATACATACGCTAGTATATAATAAAGTAGGGATATCTGTATAATCATATTGAATTTGAAGCAAAATATATTACTTTTCCAGCACTTAAAGAATAAACTCCACATTAGGAAGAAATCATTAAGAAACTCTGTAAAAGTAGCCCAACAAATTGATGCATTTCTGTTATTCATCTACAAAGCTTGCATAATTTTTAAACATCAGATAAATTTCTAAAATAAAATTGACGGTTGATGTTAAAGTTCGATGTAAAGGAGTACATTTATATTACATTTAAATTTTGACCATACAAAATCACGAACTTTTATATTTTCCGTTGATTTTCGTTCGATTAAATGAGGTTATGACGAAACGTCTGTTCATATGAAGGCAATATAGCGGACATGAACCTATAGCGAACATTGTCTTTGATGTCAAACAGTATTTCTTGTGGACCTCCATGTTGATTAAGTGTTCTGCAAAGTTATAATCTGTTGATTATGTCCCGAGGACAATATACGATGTATATAGTAACTTTATATCTTTGTTTAAATAAAATTTCAATTGGATAAAGCAGATAAATGAATCTCGTAAAAAATACATTGACATGCTGGCTTTGGATAGTGATTTTCGTTTGGTGCTAATCGAAATTGCTGCGCTTTCAGTGTTAATCTATGGATAGCAGAGTGCGTCAAATTATATAGAAAATATTTATTTAAAAAATAAGTAAACCTCACCTTTATAAACTATATGCATGAGAACAAAATATAATGTGTGTTTGTTCTATACTGCGTTTTACTTCTGACATGCAATGACTTTGTGTTTATAACCAAAGGTTTATAGCGATGGGAATGCGTGGGAACGGCGTTCTCGTACATTTTTTTTTTTTTTTGCGTATTCCCTTACTTTTTTGCTCTAGCCATTGTCCCCGCCCAGCAAGCGAGTAACATGCCTGCCTTAACTTCTGTTATTGCGTTTTCTCACTTCTTTCTTTAGCACTTCACCAATGCCTTTAACCTCCTCCGCGACTGTCTGCAAGAGAGACAACTCTTAAGCACGGTTGCTAAGGGTGTCGATTACCACTAAATAATTGCCGACAGCAACAGACTTCACAGAACTTGAAACATTGTCTCATTAACAAGGGATAAAATAGCAAAGAGTAATATATAATGTAAAGTCTCCAAATACTGTATATGCATACCATGATTATAGAGAGGTGCCGAACATCTAATAATAAATTCTTTATGCAGATAATGCTTGAGATGCAGGAAGTGCCGTGATGATATCACTGTTTGCGTGCGCAATATGCATACGCAATATGACATCCCCCAAGAGCTATGAGTCAAATATTTTTTATACTAGCCTGAGGGTTGCGAAACATATTGGAACCGTTATATATCAATGTCTAATCTTCTATTAAAATTACACTGATGTAAAACTTGTACTTTCCTTTAATTTTAGCATCGATGGGGTTATTCCTATGTTGAAAACCGCAAGTGAAAATAAACTTTACACTTTAAGATTTTTGTCGAAGACACCTTATAATCAGTTATCTGATTGGATGGAAATGAAGCTTATCGAATTTCCACGAAGATGAGAAAGAGAAGAAAAAGAAAATGTTTACAGAATAAATATCTTTAAATCTTAAACTCAAACTTTAAATAGACTGCTTAACGAAAATGGATTCACTGGTTGAACTTTGGCCGCTTCAGTTTGATAGATAATTACCGGATTAGACAAATTCCACAAACGTACATCGAAGAACGAATAACGAGTAGATCTTTGCGTGAGGTGTAGTAATGAAAATAGATTTGGCTGCAAGAAACTTTTATTTATATCATTCCCTTTTTTCTATTTGACATCGTTTGTGTGGCCACGAATAATAAATACGCGTTTAATGACTTTAATCAACCCCTATCTGCTTATTTTACGTCATCAGGGATGAATTGCAGTTTGATATATTCGGACTTCTCTGGTATTTGTCGAGAAGAAAGCATGAAGTATCGATACAGTGAATTTTTTTTAACGAAACTCCTCTTAAAATATGTCGTGAATTAGTACACACACACGTGTGCCGCTGATGCAGTAAATGCATGAGTAACAGTTTGTTAAGTCTGAAATCTGGGAATGCTATAACATCTAATTGTAATGGATTTTTATTTGTTTGTTTGTTTGTTTTTCTTTCTTTCCTTCTTTCTATGCCCACCACGTAGGCGGTTTCGTATTCGCTTCCTTTAAAACCTATCGACCAGTTTGGCTTTATTGCACAACCAAATTTCATTTATGTAATTGAAGACGCGTGTAATCGTCTGGCGTTTGTGTATTTTTTTTTTACAAGCGGGACATTGAACATTAAGAATCAGCTGATGCAGTTCATGATAAAACTAATCACTCAAATGAAAGCTTATCTGTTTGTTACTTAATCTTGAATTGTCTTGTACTGGCACGCTCTTCTATACATCATTTCTAACTTCAAGCAGAAAACTTCGTCAGGGCCGGATTAGGCATAAGCTAAACAAGTTACAGCTTAGGGCCTAAGTCTGAAGGGATCTCTCAAAATTTCAGAATATTTTAAACTTTGTTAGTGTTATCATAATTTATTCTTAAGTAATAATTTAATCCGTGATTTATATGCATAATATGTTCGCTAGAATTATCCATGCAACATATTTTATTTAAATTGCAAAACTTATTTTGTAATAATTAGCAAAGCAATTGCCATGTTCAATTGTTACACAGGTTATTCTCTATTAACACTTACCAAAAAAAGGGCCTTTACTCTTTCCATTAGCTTTTGTCCTCAACATGTCTAAATCCGGCCATGGACATCGTGTTGGAGTCACTTTATTCGTACATCCTATAGAACGTTGTAAAATACCGTTATAATTTAAATTCCTAACTGCAGAGGTACGAAAACCTGATTGTACAAATAATTGAAGTGCATTGAAATTCATTTTTCTCTCATGCCTGTCATCCATCATTCCAGCAACAAAGAGATGAAGAACCAATCTGATCGACAGTGTCTTCGTTTAATATTTAGTGTCCACGTGATGTTGGTCTGTTTCCATGAATGTCAGGGGTCTCTTTTAATTCCCTTTCGATTTGAGAAACGTGTTTCTCGAATCATTACGCCGCTCTAAGAGCATCAATGTTGCTAATTTCGGACAATAGTTGTATACACTTAACTTTTTATGCGGTGTATCATCAACTTAATCGTGTACAAGAGAGAAGCAAATGACACACCCTTAGTCACACCGCTGCATCTTGACTATGTCAAAATTACACATAAAGTCATATTGTGCATTTAAAAGAAAAAAACAAAATGTCAAATAGAACTCATTTCAATATAACCATTCAGTCTTTCGTTTGTATTTTAACCAAATTTATATTAACATTTTGGACCCACACAATTTTTTACTAGTGGTATATAGTGCAAAGTGTATTCCTACCTCTGATTAAGTGTTACTTTTAGACCATTTTCTCGGGAATCCCAGTTAGATTTTCCGATTACATGAGCGCACATATACGGTCACCTGGCATCGCAGCCATCTTGTTTCTGTTTCGCCTGTGCAATGAGAAAGATGAATGGTTCTTTATTTTGTAATATCACTCACATCAGTCTACTAAAACCTGATATTATAGTGGACAATTCAATTTATCAGAAGCAACTGCAGGGTGATTGATGACCCGATCTCCATCTCCTGTCTGTATTACTGAGATTATGAAATCGAATATTCTCCAATCGGCACAGACGAGTAATAGCATTGCTTTCAGTGTGGAAAGATAAACCTACAATGTAATGGCCTGCTCTGAAAATATGACACTTTACATTTTGTCATATCGAGGACGCTGTATTTATTACCAATTGATGAATGTCTGCCGTAACTGATTTGATGCAGTCCAAGGGCACTGAGTATGAGTCGTTCTGACGTTCTGACAAAATTATTACTGACATTTGATTGGAAATATACTCTTACAACATGAATATTGACATACGAGTTGGTGTACAATCTTATAACATTAATATTTGCACACGAGTGTGTACACATTCTTATAAGATTACTATTGACTTACTAGATAACACACACTCGTACAACACTAATATTGTCATTTGAGTGGGAATATTCTCTCACAAGAATAATATTTATAATACGAGTATATATACTCTCTTCCAATATTAATATTGAAACACGAGTATATATGCATTATGATAACATCAATATTGACATACGAGTACAAACAAACGTTCAACATTAATACTGACATACGAGTACACACACACCTTCAACGTTTATATTGACATGCGATAATTTACACACTCAAATACCTTTAGTATTGACACACGAGTATGTACTGACTCCTACAACATTAACAATAACACACGGGTATGTACAAACTCTTACAACTTTAATATTGACACACGAGTATGTACTGACTCCTACAACATTAACAATAACACACGGGTATGTACAAACTCTTACAACTTTAATATTGACACACGAGTATGTACTGACTCCTACAACATTAACAATAACACACGGGTATGTACAAACTCCTACAACTTTAATATTGACACACGAGTAAAAAATCTTATAACATTGATAATGATATGAATAGGAAATATGCTTACAAAATTAATAGCGACACGCGAGTAGGAACATACGGCCATAGAACACAATTAATTTTACTATATATTCTCTACATTTGTTTCTCAATACTGAACTTTCCACATTGTGACAATCAATACAAATCCTAGGTTGGTCTAAAATACCTTCAAAGATTTCTTTACGGTGCATTGCTTGTCCAGGGTTGACCTGCATTTTTTTGAGAGGCTGAATTGTAAACAAACCACTATGCACTGGAATACAGATTTTACTTCCGAATCGTCACCATGGTCTTATTACTCACTGTGCACTGTCGCCGAAATACACACAGACAACCACACCATAAGCTGACATTCTGAAGAATAAACAATTGCCTTTAAATCCTTACCAAGAATGCCAAAATCTAAATCTTGTATCACCACCAAACAGAGACAGGGGAAAAATGATATAAAAATAGACTGGGACTACATTCTTGAAACGGATTTTATTAATTGTGTCCCGATTCAACAAGTTACAAATTTAGAACTGACACACGGATAGGTACAAAACTAATAAAGACACGTAAGAAGGCGTTATTATTCCTGCGTAATGCGGCAATTGACTGTTAACACCACGATAAACTCGGGGGAAAACACAACATTAATCTCTTAAGTGATGATAAGTAAGGGATAAGCTTCGGAAAAAGAGGAGGCAAGTAAACTTCGGAAGAAATCTCATTTATGCAATGCATTTGTTGGTAATTAATAATAACCTTTGTATTTAGACTCAAACGAAGAAGCATAAATTAAAACGTCTCGCATCCTTAATATAATTTTGAAACAAATTAAAGATATTCAAATTTTTATCCATTGCAAGTTCAGGTGTGCAAAATAAAAAAAAAAACGTGTTTATAAAGATCGAGACGGGCATTTCGTCGGCCTTTCAAATAATGTTTCAGTTCATATGAAGAAAAAAAAAACATTGATTTGCATTTTCTGCATCTATCCTACATTTCTATAAGACATTGTCTATCAGGTCATTGTTGTATTGGTCTTGTTTAAGTCAATACGTTGATTTATTATCCTGGTATAAATAACGCAGTATTTGCGATCACTAGAAAGATAATAAGAAAGAAAACTTTTCAAATATTGAAACATTGGTTTCCGATTTGTGAATGTCAGGTAGGGTATAATATATGAGAAGAGTTATGGAAATGTTGTTCTTTTATTATTTCATGTTTGGAGTTTAATATAAAGACGTTTTCTCGATTACGTTAATGGCATCCAAACGTTTCTCTCACAAAACGGGTAGTAGTTCATTTAAATAATTTAATGAATCATTCTAAATAAAATTATATAAAAGTGCAGAGTTTGTGAGATTTTATTATTTCTGAGAGCGGGGCCCATCAGCATTGCCTGGGAACAGTGCGTACGTGGTAACTTTTGACTTGACCTGTCACTATACTGGCAGTCTATAACTAAAATCTCGGATCAATATGAGTCTGCGTTTGAACATCGGTCTCAGCCGTCTGCATATTCTAATATAGGCTTTATATATATATATATATATATATATATATATATATATATATATATATATATATATATATATATATATATATAATAATTGAAATTATTAAAGGCTATTAATTAAAAAAATTATTAAAAAATTAAAAATAAATAAATATATTAGTTAAAAAATTATATTAAAAATTAAAAATTATTAATTAATTAAATTAAAAATTATTAAAATATAATTAAATTATATATATATATATATATATATATATATATATATATATATATATATATATATATATATATATATATATATATATATATAAACTCTATCTTGAAACTGTCTTTATAATAAAATATCTTTAGCTGTCTATTAGATTTCATCTGGTATGTAATATACATCAATGTTATCATTTTTGTTTCTTTAAATTCCGTCTTAATTTCTTTGACATGATGTTCAGATGAGGCCTTTAGAAACATATACTCTGTAAGAGAAACCATGAAGATTTTTATTAAAGCCAACAAAAATTAAAATCAGAAACCTTTCCATTGCTTGAGGATAGATAAGGAATTTGCAAACTGTATACCAGACACACTTATAAACAGACTTATTATAATGTCTTTACTAGGCTTCCGTGATCTAAAATGCACTTTCTAAATTTCAACAAATCTTAGAAATGCCAGTTTTAGTACCACAGCAAAAAACCACTCGATAACTTCATAGACGATTGTTGAGATAGCAATGACAGATATCCATGTTTCTCTAGCCACATACCTGTACTATTTCTTTCAGAAACAACGGTCTTGTTATGTTTTTTGTTTATTTGGTCAAACGCGGAGCTTCTTATAAGTATTGTTTCATCCAGGGCTTGGTAATAGGAAAATGCATTCTTTACGCTAATCCTTCTTGTTTGCTGACTAACAGATGGACACGTTGTTTCTGCTTGTATTTATTTAAAACTGGTACCGGGATGGGGGTGGACAGTGTGGGTAAGGGGGGTGTGGATGTGAAATTTTCTTGATTTCATTTAGCCTTCATGTATGCTATTTAACTTTTTACATTCCTGACACATTGTTCATTTGAGGACTTTAACAGAATATATTTACTCTTAAAACATAAAATCGTCATTGATAATTTGCAAATGTCTTTAAAGAAACTCTTCTGCAAAAATTGTTCCCAAAAACTTCAGACAATCTTTGTCACAATTAGCTTTGTACCTACAGCTGTTTGATATTTTCTACTAACTAGATTGGAATTTGAGTCTTTCCTGAGATCTTCGGAAAAGGGCGCATCCTCTTTATGTCGCTGCACGGTCATAAAGAGCCTTGAAATGAAAATTTTCGAAAAAAAATTGGAATATAAAAAGCGAAAATTAAAATGCAAATTACGTCATGGCATAATGTGGTCTTTTTCTGCCCTCCTTCCTTCCCTCCAACACAAACAAAACTAAAATAAATCTAACGTGTTAGCACGAATAATCTCGTTGCCGTCGATGGAACTGAATTTCATTTCCCTTACCTTTATCTTCAATTAGAATAGCACAGAAGATTTCAATAAAAGAGCGGATATGACGTCATAATATCAAAACAATCTCAATGAAATGTTCCATTACCAGATTTCGATCATTTTAGTAAATACACCCAACGGAACTTTGAACATGCCATCCTCGTCTGATCTGATTTAAAAAAAAATGTTTAGTCCTTAATTAAATCTTGCACTAATAAAAATGTTTAAGTTCGCTTTATTTGGTTTCCATGAAAATACAATTATTACATAGGATTTCTTTATAAGAGTTGAATTGCATGGAGGATTAAAGAATTCCGTAACTTTTAAACAACCAAACATTACAATAAAATCAGAAGGGACATTTATCGTTGCAAAGTCAGCCCTGCATTTATATAAAAGCAATATATCTGAGCAAATTTTAAAGAGAGGACATAAAATTCTTGTTCTTTTTCAAACTAAGGTTGAAATAGCAAATTAATTTGAAATCTCTCCTTCATTAATGTATAGTGTATTAAATTGCTTTTAATCTTAACGCAGTACAGACAGGCAGATTATATATATATGTGTGTGTGTGTGTGTGTGTGTGTGTGTGTGTGTGTGTGTGTGTGTATTACATAAATACATGCATACTTACCTACATACCTACCTACCTACCTACCTACCTACCTACCTACCTAAACACATACATACATACATACATACATACATACATACATACATACATACATACATACATACATACATACATACATACATACATACATACATACATACATACATACATACATACATACATACATACATACATACATACATACATACATACATACATACATACGAGAATGAATACAGTATGTCACTTATTGAACAAAAAGGCCTCAATTTAACTATGAATGTTTCCCTTTTGTCCAACGTCAACAGGTGGCAGTTTCATTTTCTATTAATGGAAACGATGCAGTTCCCTTTCCTTTTCACGGTGTGAAATAAACAAGCTTAGAACTATTTAGTTTATATTCATAACCAATACCGTATGATAAACGTGTACAAATAATGATAATAATAATAATCTTTCGTCAGAAGGTGTGATGGTATTTCGAGGCACATGAGAGTTCGATAAACTTTGCAACCGGACAGCATAATCAGCTCAATAAGAGGTGTTTTCAAGACAGAATGATTACAATTTTTTGGGGTGGGGTGGGTGGGGTGGGGTGGGAATTTCATTTCCGACGAAAATATATCAGTTGAATTTCACGTATTTATCTTACTCACTAGAGAGTCAATGCTTAATGACGTCCTTTCCTGCACGTGTTGATACTGGCTTCTCCGTGGACTTCCTACATTGGTATTTTTACAGGATCGTTAGAACTGGTTTGCTTTATTATTTTTAAGAATTGAAGGGGACTATGATGCATCATCTGTTTTAGCTTAAATTCGATTACACATCAGGGTATCATGGAAATACTGAAAAGATGTAACTGTTGTTGAACATGTCTGAATTTATTTTATGTTTTTTTTTCTTCTCGATTTGGAATATGAAATTGTAGCAGTGTAATTTTGCTTAAAAGTGATCTTTTACTGAATATATGAAAAACTCTTTGCTAACAAAATGAATGTATGGCCTATATCTTCTCACATATCGCTCCTAACAATAACAAATCTGTATTAGGTGGCATGAAACAATTGCGTAAATTTGTCCCGTCAAATGTCTTAAGGGACGGTGTGACTTATTGAGCTTTTATCGTGTAATAATTAGAGATATGGATATTTTTGTGAATTTGGTCTTTCATGCTTGTAGGTGTTCATGAAACTGATGTGAGGCAGGTACACCTCATGTGTACATTATGTAGCCAGTGAAATAACAATATTCGGCTCTGAAGCAATGCTAGCCACTTATAATGATATTCGCACGTTTAGCTTTGTTATATCTATCCAGAAATACGACCTTTTTGACCTCTCTCATATATTTTAGTTTGTTATGAACTTTTAAATTAGGGAGGTGTATGCCACATTAAATTTGTGCACTACAACTGTCCGTTGCACCCTGCAATTATTTTTTGGCGCAGGGAACCATATCTGTTATTATTTTCTTGTTTTTTATTTGTATGCAAGTAATTTATAATCATTAGCCTCATTATATTTTCATCCTTTGTCCTTTTGTGCCCAATTTCTAAGTTAGCTAGTGTTGTGTATATTCAGATTAACTGTTTGTTAGTTTTAAATATTTTAGTTCATTACGTGTTGCTGTAATTTAACATTGTTTGCTGGGCTTGACCTTGTCAAAAAATGAGTTAATTTCTGCTTGACCTGGTTGACTTAGTTTATTTTTGTTTTTATTAATAATAGTTTCATTATTCTCTATTAGCACGAGCTTATTAATAAAATAATTATTCAGGTAAACGTGTTGATTAGGGTCAGTGTTCTCAATATCCTAAGTGAATTTTGTATAGGCTTTTGTGTTGTAAAAAAACAATGCTCATTAGATCATTATAAAAGGATTTTTTTCTACAGGTAATGGTTGCTTTTAGAAAATTATAATTTTGACGTAAGGTCAATTTTGACCTATATTATCTTGTGACCGTGAGGATTTTACCTCTTGTGCTTTGACATCTAGCACTTTAAGTTTTCTTTAGTTGTGACCAGTTTGGGCAGAATTTTATTTTCTCCACATTAATGAATTCAAGTGATTATCTCATCTGGAAATGCGAGTGCTCTCATAAAAATCTTGGATAAAGACATTCATTGGAATTTATACTAAATTCAAACCTGGAATGATAATTCTGTGATTCAGTAAGAAACTCCTGATACATCATCACTTCAAAGACGAAGGATTTCTTCGGGTTTTGAACTGAATTTAGTCAGGACTTTTTACTATGACTTGTGTCTTTAATTCAATAGCAGTTCAGGCAATTTTGCCTGGGTGTCAAGCTGAAATTGTTTTTAAATTATATGACACATGTAATTATCTGGTAACATTTTTCTTACTTTGTACACTTTTGAAAAACATATATTCAACAAATATTTGCTTCCAAATTAGAGAGGTTCTATCATTGATAACCAAGAGTGTGTCTTATAGTGAATCACCTTTTGTAACAGTAAAATCCATTTTTAGCATTTAGTCAACCTTGTCAAGGAATTTTGATATTTTTATGACTATGACGGCAACATAAAAAACAAAACATATTCCGTTGCAGTTTTAATTCTTTCCAAGAAGACAGTCTTAGCACGTTGTACACAATGCAATGAGTTTTTTGCACGCAATATAGCAACATTTCTAAAAGACTTGCATCATTATTTTTACATAAAATATAATTTCCTTAATATCATTTGCTAGTTAACGTCTAAATATGTGATATGTACAAAACTTTTGGCAGAAATTATTTTACACAAACAGGCGACAATTTCGTAAATTGGTCCCTGGCAATTTTGTTAATTTAAGGCTATGGTGTGACTTTCTGGGTTATTGTTGTGTAATAATTAAAGATATGTTCGTGGATTTGATCTTTCCAGCTTTCGTTATTTTTTAAATGTATGGGAGGCATGAACACCTCACATAGTTACTGCACAGTATAATACCAATGAAATATCAATAGCTGGCTAGGAAGCAGTGCTAGCCTTTCGTAGCAGTAAACATGTTGGTTCAAGGCAAGTAGAAAATATGAAAAAGTGCCTGGATGACAACTATTTGGAAATGCATTAAGCTATTAAATACACATTTTTTTCGTGGCTTAGTGATTAGAGCGTCCACCTCGGATGCGGGAGGTCGTGGGTTCGATCCACGGTCGAGTCATACCAAAGACTTACAAAAATGGTACTAAGAGCTGCCTCGCTTGGCGCTCAGCATAAGAGGTTAGTGTTAGGACTTGTCTGTCTGGTGTCAGGATAATGTGACTGGGTGAGACATCTTGCTACATGTCTGTGGAATGATGCCCCAGTGCTAGACATCACTATAGAACTGCCACACTGCAGTATTCATCGCGATATGACTGAACGATTGTTAAAGTTACGTTAACAATCCAAAATTACAAACACACTCGCGCGCGATTCTTTTCAAAATGATCACCCTGGTAAATGACTTCTGTTGTACCGTGAGCAGCATGTTCTCATAAATTGAACTTCAGACATACAAAATGCATATATAAATGTGGGGGTGGGATGAGTCAACTTAGTATTCTTTGAATTCCCACTGACTTGTTAGATCAAATGAATGTTTGGCTTTGTTATACCTATTCAAATATATGTACATTTTTGACCACACTCGTCTGTTTTTTTTTTTGTATGAATATTTATAATAGGCATGAGTATGCAACATTAAATTTGTACGTAAAAACTCCTTCTTGCCCACTTATGTAGGTGAAATGTATATTTTCAAGCTGACGACATTACTCAACGTGCAGATGCGTTCCACATAATGGGAAGTGTTTGGTCTCAACCTAAATGTGCAGGGCTGTAGAGAGCAAACACGGGCCGTGGGAAACACCGGGGATTTAGTTCTTGCCCAAACAAACTTTTTCTTTTATAAAATCAAAAAGTGTTGTTAGACCCTGGCCTCCTAATAGCTCCGGGCCTCATAACAGCCCTGGGCCTCCTAACAACCCCGGCTCACATATATGTACCCGGATGCCCCTCCCCCCTTGTCGGCCCTGTAGACGTGTTATGCGCAGGCTCAAAGAGCGTGATGGTTGCATCGTTTAGATCTGTTTAAGAGAAGCAGAATACAAGTTTACAGCGCGAGACGAGCAGATACGTGTCTCATGGAATTTTAATGCAAGGAAGCTTTAAAATCCCAATATAATTAGCTCATTTTATGAGAGTCTTAATAGAATGGGGATTGATATAGAAGTGTGTTTTATTCACAAGTATATTAAAGTTGATTTGGTTTGATGTTATGGATTCCAGCAACACATGAAAAGCAATTATTACTAAAGTAATCGATAGGAACATTTCTCCGCCATTTTCCGTCAGACCGTGAAATAACTTCGGAAGTAGTTGTGGAAATTCACATTAATGTTGATGTGATGGGTGATTTACATCTACCGGGATCCACTCACATACGTTACAACAAGAAATGTTCCGATTTTGATTTTGTCTCCTGTCGCAGCTATATGGTTTCAAAATGAACGAAGGCTGATCAGAATATAGTTCTCAATGGTGATGAATTACATCTGATATTTCGTTCTGGACTTGACGGAAAAAGCCGATGATGCGCCGATGACCGAAGAAAGGTGCTTTCTCAAGGTCACACAACAGCCTACGAACCAAGATGATCAGATAGTAGAATCGGAATCCCTCACCCAGTCGGACGCGAGACAGAAACCCTAACTTAACCATGAAACGGGATCCAAGATGCTTGCCTTTTAATGAAATAATACTGGAAGCAAATCTTTTTTCACAGGAAAAATAATGTAATAAAAATAGCCAGATCAATAACAATATCAGCAAAAACAAAAACGACCAAAAAAGCATATATATATATATATATATATATATATATATATATATATATATATATATATATATATATATATATATATATATATATATATAAATATATGACAAAAGCTATTTAACAAAAATTAAATAAATTAAATGGCAGCTATGTGTACAACATCTCTATTAAATTCATATTTTATGACGTATTATATTTATTGATACAGTGATTGAACCAGCCATGCTTTATAGCATATGGAAAATATATAAAGCTTGTTTGATCAGTCTTCATGCACTGTTTCCCAAAACGCCTCAAACTTTATGATTCGTAAATAAATGGTCCCAATGTTGCTAAAAATAGAAACATGCATTTTGTATGTACTCGCTTATAATTTGGGTGCAACAGCAAAGGGCATATAAGCATATATGTAGTTGCAGTATCGCCGGCAGATCTGGATTTTTGCAGTTTGTTAGTAGCAACCATTAAAACAAACAACATAGACCCTGATATGCCGGAGTATTATACGATAGCGGATGAAGTCTATGGTGTTTGCAGTTCGACCGCTTTTATAAGTTAGTACTGGCGGTAGTATGCGGAATTGTTAATGCAGCAGGTATGATTGTGTTTGCATGAGCATGTGCATGTGCGTGTGTGTGTGTGTGTGTGTGTGTGAGAGAGAGAGAGAGAGAGAGAGAGAGAGAGAGAGAGAGAGAGAGAGAGAGAGAGAGAGAGAGAGAGAGAGAGAGAGAGAGAGAGAGAGAGAGAGAGAGAGAGAGAGAGAAGCACCAGCTGGACTATGGCATCATTAATTAGTCATTGTTTGCTCAAATGAAATTCGCCATTCGTAACTGTGATTTGTCGTCTCCTGCCTTGTCTGAATTGATAAACCTTTCAACATTCGATACATGAAAGAGTTCCCTTGAGTTATGAATTGCTCTGGAATTCTTTTATACTGGTATTTAGAGGGTCTTTGCCTTCGTAAAGAAAACAGTAAAAATGAAATTTACTGTCGCTACTACTGGCTGTACTAGTTATGTAAATCGCTATTTCCTTAAGTCTGGTTAGTTTAAGGTAAACTCTTTTAGGTCCTTCAATCGTTTAAGCTGATTAAATCTAGTGGATTACTTTGATTTGCTGATTATGTTGATTAAGTCCCAAGCGGCCTAAAAACTTATAAACGCAGATTTATTTTGCCTAATCTTAACTCCCTCGTATTCTTAATTACGTTTTGAAGCATTACCCTCAAGTAGTTTGCGCGCGACTGTGAAAGATTTATAAAACCTGGCATTAAGTACCTGCAAGAAGTAATCGTAGGTTCTTTTGTAATTTTCGAGAGCAAAAAAGCAAAACCAAGCAAGCATTCATCTAAAGGTAGAAGATTGTAAGAATTTATATTAATAAACATGGAGAACTTCCGATAATGTGACCCCGTTTCGAATCTTTTCTGACCCGGATGTCAATGTCCTCAAACCCGGATGTATTAAAATACACCTTTAATAAAGTAGCGTGAAAATTGTATATTATCCATAAGTGAATGAATATCACTGTAACGGTTTGTTCCCAAATGAATGAAACCAATAGTTTTGCATTGGTCTGTACATTTTTAAATATTTTATTTTCCACAGATTGGGGATGTAAAATAGGCCCGATGCTCTTAACGGCATGTCGTAAGAGGGGAAAATTTGTAAGCATCCTTATCTTTGCCGTGGAATGGGTCCCATGATTATGTTCCACCATAGATCGTGGTTTTTTAAGTGCATGGTTTATGTAGACAAAGTGTGCGCTTCTAAGAAAAGGATTTTCACACTTTCCTTTCCCTATCTTTGTTTTGTCTATCTTTTGCCGCTTTTTGCAATATTTACCCTACATCTAATGGTGCATATATTATTTTTGGCCTGAGATGTTTGTCTTCCTGGAGATTTCGAAAAGTTTTGACTTTATGCCACCGAACATTTTGTTCGGCATTCAATAGCCACTATTGTACTGATGTGTCGTTAAATCATTTAGTCATATATACCCTTGGCACATGTTAATAATATTGTCATCGTTAAAAAAAAAATACGTTTGTAATGTTGATGATATGGACGACTCAAAAATATAATACGTGACATGCGTTTTTTGTAGACTTTGCACGTATGCTGAATAAGCTTGCAGCCAATTTATTATTACTTGTAATCAAATTCGCTGTATGTGTTCCGGTTTCAATTTTATTATGAAAATAAGTTTACTTCGGTGCGAGGAAAGGCCTAATTTCAATTTAATTTCAATAACACTCTGCAACATACATAGGTCTTTTTTAGGTGTTTGCACGGTTGAAACTACTTTTCAGAAATGGAAGTATATTTTTAGAAATTTGATGATATGTGTTATATGATTCCATAAATATATAGTGTTGATTTAAATTATTAAACCAACCAGTGCCACTCAATATGTCTACGATGTCATGGATTTAAAATAAAATCAACATAAAAAAATAGCTACTTCAATTCGACTGGGCATTCAGTCGCGTCCTTAGATACGCTACCGACTGAATCTAACCTGAATTGGACCCATATAATACGTACGTGTATCTAATGATACTGGAAGCTAAATGTGAAACTATAGGGAGATTGGCCTAACTGGTACAGTCTTAAGATTTCTCGTAGTCTTATCAGAACTATAGTCAGGTTTTGCTATAATATTTGTATCATATACCCAAGTAAATAATTCATTACTCTTTATTAACACAATTACTGTTGATATTTTTATTATTATTATTATTATTATTATTATTATTATTATTATTATTATTATTATTATTATTATTATTATTATTATTATTATTACTATATTATTATTATTATTATTATTATTATTATTATTATTATTATTATTATTATTATTATTATTATTATTATTATTATTATTATTATTATTATTATTATTATTGTTATTGTTATTATTGTTGTTGTTGTTGTTTTTGACGTGGTTGTTGTTGTTGTGGTTGTTATTATTATTAGTAGTAGTAGTAGTTGTAGTAGTAGTAGTAGTTGTTGTTGTTGTTGTAGTAGTAGTAGTGATAGTAGTGATAGGAGTGGTATTGTAGTTGTTGTTGCTGCTGTTTTTGTTATTGTTGGTGGTGAATAACCCATAAGAGACACGTAAGCAATCAAATTGTTGTTGATGTTGCTGTTGTTGTTACAATTAGTATGATCATCAACATAAAGACCTTTAATATTAATGCTGCTCTTGTTTCTATTTTTAACACTTGTCCATTATTTCGCTACACAATGCTCTTCAAACTACTTCCTTAGTACCTCTATGCATAATTTACTGGGATTTAAAAAAAAAATTATTGTACATTTTGTAGATGGCTTTGGTTTTCCTTTCGCTACTCATGGTGTCAGCATGGAATGATGTCAATATAATTTTGGTTTATTGTGATCCAGTCGATAATCACTTCTTTAATTTTGATAACATAAATATATATCTTACTTCTTTTAAGATCAATGATCTTTTACGTTTGTGTCTTATTTTTGTCTTTTGTATATTTCCCGTAATTTAAACATGTAGAAGTCAAGAATGTTTCTTGGCTGTGTTGATGTGTTTTGTGGATGTAAATGGTGTATTCCCCTGACAAAGAGAATTGTTTTAGTTCAAAAACTTTATATATATATATATATATATATATATATATATATATATATATATATATATATATATATATATATATATATATATAGATATATATATATATATATATATTCAAAGATTTGTCGCTTGACATTGCCATGTAATTTTTGTTACTATAGTGACCGTGATGCTTTATTAAATTTGTCTGCTCAGTTGGTTTTATAATCGTAACATAGGCTGAATATGAAAAAGAATATTTTTGGTATGATGCATGATTGTTATATATTTTATTTTGTAATATCATGAGAAGATTTCAAAATTATGTAAACCAATTTATCTCAAAACAATTATGTCTGTACACAAAACATGCATTTGTATAGACAGAGAAACTTTTGACATCGGAAGAGTTTAGTTTTTGTTTATTCATTTGGTTCGCAGTTCAGTTTTATATGGATTTTTTTATAGTTATTCGAATGTTTTAATGTAGAGTACGGCCTTTATGTTCACCAATTGGTAAGGAACAAAGATGGTTTTTATCTAGTTTGGAAATTTGCTTTTGATAACGCATTTACATGGCAATAATTTGAACGCAATGCCCTCCTGACCCGTACTTAGACGGCATGTAATTGAATTTGTGTTTTGACTTATTTTATTAACGGCGGAAGCATGGCCATATTGCTGAATTTCGAACATGTTTTGTCAGTATCATTTGTTTAATTGACTGGACAAATTATATATATCTCAAACGAAACTAATCGTTAGGTTGCTATTTTCATCAAATCAGTTTCTAGAATGTGCAGGTTTACTGGTAAATGACTGGTGGATGGATGTAAATGAAGGATCTACGAAGCATTTATTGTATAAAATTTCATTTTCATTGCTGGTCTTGTTTTAAATACGATCGATCCATGTATTCATTCAGACCCATAATTCAAACTATTTAGGTGCTTTCTTCGACGCTACTTCGAGATTCTTAGAATCAAACTGTTTAAAAGTTCCAATTCATTGGGATTTTCATTCACACTAGAAGTTAATAATGCCTAGAAAGTGTAAGATTTGTTCTTTTCTAAACAAAACGTATGCAGATTTGTGTATTTGCTCTCCTTGGAGCCTCTCTCTATATATCATACTCGAATTCCCTCACCCGTTTAGTCTTTTTTAAGCGGGTTGAATTGGTTATAAAATATCAAGAGACGGTATCTCTTTTTTTTCATCGGTTATTATCAGGGAAAGGGTTTAGTTTATATCACTAACTGGCAAGAAAATAGTGCCATATATCCAGATGTTTTGTTTAAAGCAGACATCGTCAATATGATCAGTAATTTAAAATGTACATAAGTAATCTATATCGTACTGTAGCAAGTATCATGTATATTGTTAGTACACACTGACTTAGAGAAGCACGCTCATTAAAAAGAAAAAAAAAGGGGAATTACTTTCTATGTCGTACGTCACGACCATTTCTTCTCAGTTTGTATACACCTCTAAGCACCTTTTTAGAACAAAGGAGAATGGCTGGAGATGGCCATAGAACACAATTAATTTTACTATATTCTCTCTACATTGGTTTCTGTGTACTGAACTTTCCACTGTGTGACAATCAATACAAATCAATGACAGATGCTATGGTCCACATTTATTGTTTCAGGTACTTGGGCAGTTGTTTGCATAACTATTAACCCACTCAAATTAAAAGTTTTGATGGGACCACTACCATGTTTTTATAGCAAATATGCATTCCATTTTAATGTTGTTAACTACAAAAGTCAACAATGCAATACAAAAATACCGTTTCAGGGAGGTTCCACCTTACTGAACAATGATGCGAATCTCCCTCATGAAGATCTAAGGCATGTCTTTGAGATGCTGTATATCAGTGTACTGATATGAACTCATCTTGGTCACTTATAGCAGCACACTGCACATGTCCTTATGAGACCTTGCTATCACCATTGGACTACTGGAGAGCTTCCAAATTGATCCAACTCTAATACTTTGTTCCAGATACCAGACTAGACCTGAAAATATATAACATGTTTCACTTAATTCTAAAAAAAAAGGAAGATGTAGGCAAATGAAGTTAAAATGTGTTAGATATGGTGATTTCAAAATAACATTCAGCTTGCAAATATGGGTAAAAAAAAAAGGTAAACTTGACAGTTACACTTAAAGATGTGAAGCAGTGGACATGTATTAAAATGATATATGCATCCTAAAAATAGATGAAGTTTCTACAAGCATATTTAGCCATTTACAAGGTTAAATACATAATCAGACAACGTATGTATCATAAAGTTTAAGGCAATGTTGGAACGGTGAGGTTTGATCATTGGTGAAAACATTGATAAATACCAGTATACTGGAAAATCAATTTATAATGTACCAAATTAAAAATTATTACTATATGCAATCCTATTCATGAAGTAAAAACAATTTTAGATATTGCAAGTGAATACAGCGAAATGTGGCCACACAGATCAACTATAGATACCAATATATCCTATATCATCAACTAAATATGAAATTTTCATCCCGATAACTTGTAAACAAGGATGGATATTTGCATGTGTGGAACATATGCAATGCACTTGTTAAAATCATATGTGCAAACATAATTCAAATAATTTTTTTGAACATTTTTAGTCTATTTGTAAGAGTGTTGGCTACCAAGTTTTTAAGCTCAATGATTCAATGGAATCAGATATCAGCTGATGCTGCAATATCGCCCTCTGTCAAAGTACTAAATTGACATGTGTTACCATACAGAGTCATATTCACGATGAAAATAACATTTTGGGATATTTTAAGTGCACACAGTCAGAACTGAGCCTTATAGATTCACTGTAGGTACTATGTCAGCCTAACAATGTCAACTTTTGACTCCAAACTTTCCAAATATATGCATATTTGTTCATGTCAGTAGTATAACCATGTTAGGATCAGTTGTAGAAAATTTAATTCAAATAAACTGTTTGAATATTACTTAAGTGTCAGATAACAAACATTATTAGTCATTAATAATGCATTAAGCAAAAAAGATCATTAGAATTCCCATAATATCATCTGGGCCACAATGCCCCACGACATCAATCAACATCTTAAAGAAACTGAACAAAAAAAATGGAATGCATTCTTTGTTCAGCTTACATCATTTTGCTAATTTTTTTTACATGCAATCGTAAATATACCTGGGTAAAGTAAATTTTACCCCTCTGACCTGTATTTCATTCTCTGACAGCATATGATTTTGTAGAGAAATTGAACAGGTTCCAGTATAAAGTCTACATCTCTCTCCTCTCACTAAATACCCTATAACTATGTTAATAAGCAATTACTGATAGCTACTCAAGCAGATATATGTCACTCAGGAAGTCACCCCATCATAAACACATAAATTAACTGTTTGGACCCCAAATAAATAGTTAAATTGACCTAAAGGTACAAGGCAAAATTAAATTTTGTTTTCAAGTATTTTAAATGAGGGTCTTATTTTCACTAACAAAGATATTTTCTCTGACAAAATTTGACAAATATCTATCATTTGAGCTTGTATATGGTGTAGGAGTATATATATGCTGATATCATTTGATATCATTCCCAATAAATATTATATATGTGTATATTTGGTGGAAAAATTATTTAATTTTAATTGTTTTTTAAATTTCATTACAATTTTTAAAATTATAGTTTAATTTTAATTTCATTTTTATATTTTTAAAGTCTATATACATAACATATTAACATTTCATGTGTATATCGTTAATAATAAAGATGTTATATCAGTTTAAAGTTTACTCACATGCTTTACTGATAGGCCATAGAACACAATTAATTTTACTATATTCTCTCTACATTTGTTTCTCAGTACTGAACTTTCCACTGTGTGACAATCAATACAATTCATATGATAAAATCTAAAACACCTTCAAAGATGACTTTACGGTTTTTTTCTTGACAAGGGTTGACCTGCATTTTTTTGAGAGGCTGAATTGTAAACAAAACACCAGGCAACGGAACACAGATTTCACTTCCGGATCATCACCATGACCTTATTACTCAATGTGCAGTGTCGACGAAATACACAGAGACAACCACACCATAAGCTCACATTTTAAAGAATAAACAATTGCCTTTAAATCCTTACCAATAATGCCAAAATCTAACTCTAGTATCACCACCAATTTCAGACAGGAAAAAGTGATTTAAAAATAGACAGGGACTACATTCGTGGGTACTGAACCGGATTTTATTAATTGTGTATTGATTCCATCCATAATACCATCTTTATCGTTTTCGTTATGATCAGCTTCATCTTCTCTATTTTTCAGTACGGCAAATTTATTATATTTTTAGTTTGGCTCTTCGCCTTAAACACAATATTTTACAGAAGAAAAAAAAATCAATTTACGTGTCGGGGGTTGGTATGCATATCATAATGTATAAAAATATGTCAAAAAACGTTTTTTAAAATAAAAACATTTCACATAACAACCCTTAACGACGCAATTACATTCCATTTTAAATAAAAAAATTAATTCCACTTTAAAGTAAGCATCTATAACTATTTACAGTTTAAAATTACATTGAAATATAATGAAATTTAATTGATGTTCAAACAGAAGTTCGGTGTGTGTGTGTGTGTGTGTGTGTATATATGAGAGAGAGAGAGAGAGAGAGAGAGAGAGAGAGAGAGAGAGAGAGAGAGAGAGAGAGAGAGAGAGAGAGAGAGAGAGAGAGAGAGAGAGATTTACATTTTTAATGTAGCTTTAACAATTTTCAGTCAGTGTGTCAGGTTTTAGTGATATCTAGCACTGGGGCATCATGCCGCAGACATGTGGCATCATGTCCAACCAAGTCACATTTTCATGTGAACAGGACAACTAGTTCTAATACTAACCTAATAAAGATGAGTGCAAAGCGAGGCAGCTGTTAGTACCTTTTTTAAAAAAGTAATTGATACAACTCGTCAGGGATTCAAACCCACGACTTCCCGCATCTGATGTGGACGCTCTCTCTCTCTCTCTCTCTCTCTCTCTCTCTCTCTCTCTCTCTCTCTCTCTCTCTCTCTCTCTCTCTCTCTCTCTCTCTCTCTCTCTCTCTCTCTCTCTCTCTCACACACACACACACACACACCTCTGACGCCGTTGGTTTTGGTGCATCAAGTGCCGGTGGCAACCACCCTTCCGCCCCGCCCCATTTAGTATGCTACTGAACAGTAGTATTTTCTTTCTAAACTTCAATTCTAACTGGCATCCCCAACAATTCCTAATTCCATGATAAGATTTGCGCGCATTGATGTATTTATTCGCTTACAATGAGAGGCATTGTCGAGGCTGATTAACAAACACCGCGCTTTAGAATTATTAAACGTGCAACATCGAATGAAAATTACAGTACACGTTGCTGCTGATTATGTCTTGATTGGTTCTCTCAGTTCAGTGCAAAGGCGATGTATCTGGAATAGGATCGACGTTTTCAACGAAAGGAAGACTACAAATTCAAACAATTGAAAAATAAGATAGACGTACGGTATGTCGCGAGGAAGCTTCGCGGAAGAAACTACTTTTTCCCTGCTAAACAGATTAGTAAGCGACTGTTAATATCAGGCGACATTTGCACAGTTGAGATAATTCATTTTCGGCATTTTGTTATCACGAAGCAGATTATCGATATTTTCAGATCAAATAGATGATATGGTAAATTTGATCTATTGAAAACTTATTGATTCTCTATTGTTCTGACAGCTTTTAATTACCTGAAACATCGCAGTTGGGTTCGAATGTCAAATGCTGGAAAGAAGCTGAACAGAAAAAAAAAGCAAAATTATATCCGACATTATTTTGAGTTACAAAGCAATGTCAACCAACAATTGAGTTGATAATTTTAATTATACCATAAACATATTAATTTTTGACAACAACCATAAAATTGAAATCTAAAATTCGACAGCTCATGAGGCTTTTTTAAAAGTTGCATAGGAAAGCACAATTAGTAAATTACAATGAGACGAAATATTTCTTAAAATTTAAAGCGTTTCCGAAATGTTATTAGATTATTTTGTAAATGAGGAAATGTGAAAACTAAATGCGTTTAATTTTTTTTTTCTCTCAAGCAGTGATAATCTGTTGTTCGTCTACTTTAATCAAGCAATCTGTGTTGTAAACTATGTTGCACCCTTTACAGGAATTGCGGGTTTAAAGTTGAACTTTCTTGCACAATTGACATGAAATGCCGGTTGATAAAGTGAACTATGTTGCACACTTGACCGGATATGCCCGTTGATAAGCTGAACTCTCTTTGGCACACTTGACAGGAGATGTCAGTCGAAAAATATAACTTTTCGTGGCACACTGGACAGGAAATGCTGGTTGATAAGCTAACAATTGTTTTGATGACTATTTCAAAATTTTATTCTCAAACAATATTTCCATCTCGTTTATGTATCTGCTTAAATGAATTTGCTTATTGTGTAAAGTACGCACCTTAAATTACCCAATCATTCTTACATCTAACACTCGTAGGAAAATTGCAAATGATTGCCTTCTCCAAAAATTCTGAAAATTTATAAACAATGAAAAAGCAAAAACAGAACAAAAGAACAACCCCTAATCCCCACCCCACCCCCAAATAAACAAGATATTTTGTTAGAAAACTGACAAACTTGTCTTTTGGAAGAATATATTTCCATCTATTTCTATATTCCTCGAAAACAAAATCATATAAAGACCAATTTAATTCAGTGCAAGGAAATGTCTTTAAAAGTCTAAGATTATGCGTTATAAGCAAGGGAATGGGGGTTGCCCACGCCATTCATTCTCATTAATCTTCATTTCATATCTCTCTCTCTCTCTCTCTCTCTCTCTCTCTCTCTCTCTCTCTCTCTCTCTCTCTCTCTCTCTCTCTCTCTCTCTCTCTCTCTCTCTCTCTCTCTCTCTCTCTCTCTCTCTCTCTCTCACACACACACACACACACTCTCTCATACATACATACACCAATATCTTAGTAAACATTGTAGGAAATGACAAAAATGGCATCAAGATTGTCGGTGTTTACTTGTATTCGCACATTCTAGCCAAGTAAACAAAAGATATTTCCTGATATCTGTGCAAATATGAGGAAAAGATGTGCGATGGCGACGGGAAGAAATCAATATAGAACATCCAGCATCTGAAACCATTGTCGCCACATGACCAATGTAAACCTGTTTACTTCAAACTTTAATAAATAAAATCTGACCTTTTTGTAATAGATAGTGGATCTTGCTAATAGATACAAAATCAATCCTATCGAGGTATTCTCAAAGGAAAAAATGTAGTATTACATAGACGCCTGTTAGCAGTTTAAAACTCCTTTATCTTCTAGTTTTGTCCCAGCACTGATGTTTGTGCCGTCCTAGGGATAATAATATATAATAATATATAGTGAATTAGCTAAGTTAGCTCATATACGTCAATAATCGTTTGACATTATCACACAGTAGCATAATGAAAGGTCATCTTTCTAAACTGCAATATTTGGTCAGGATATATATATATATATATATATATATATATATATATATATATATATATATATATATATATATATATATGTTTTTATATCTATATGTATATATATATTTATATATTCTTCAAGTAATAATTGTATGTATGTATGTATGTATGTATGTATGTATGTATGTATGTATGTATGTATGTATGTATGTATGTATGTATGTATGTATGTATGTATGTATGTATGTATGTATGTATGTATGTATGTATGTATGTATGTATGTATGTATGTATGTATGTATGTATGTATGTATGTACGTAATTATGTATGTATGTATGTATGTATACATACATACATACATACATACATACATACATACATACATACATACATACATACATACATACATACATACATACATACATACATACATACATACATACATACATACATACATACATACATACATACATACATACATACATACATACATACATACATACATACATACATACATACATACATACATACATACATACATACATACATACATACATACATACATACATACATACATACATACATACATACATACATACATACATACATACATACATACATATATATATATATATATATATATATATATATATATATATATATATATATATATATATATATATCCTTTAAAACGTTTCTTGTAACTGTAACTCACAAACTTGGTTGCGTAATACACACCAATAGTCATACAAATTTCATTTATTTTTATTGCGTAGCTAGTGATTGGATTGTTTTCTCGTTTTCTCGGTTTTATTAAAAGTACCTGAGTTGACTAAAACGACCTGCAGCTAATGTCACTACCGTTCATATTCGCTATAAGACGACTCCAACTGCAAGCTTCACAGACCAAGATCGCGGAAAAATCTGGGTCTGTGCAGATTTCCAGGAGTAAGCCGACAGACATATATCATTGACCCTGATCTGCAGGCACATTATGCGATGGCAGATCAGGATCGGTGTTGCTTGAAGTTTCACCTGCTTTATAAGCGAGTATATGCGGTCGAAACTGCATTACTCGTTATCTTTTAGGCCAATATTCGATTACGCTGATAATATTCAGTTCCTGAAAAGCAAGTTTTATTTTAGCGCAGAATACGGCGAACCCTGGACTTTTCAATGTAATGCAGGAAATGAGGTATTTCTCCATTGCTGACATTGCATCGGCTGCAAATATCTAATCAATATACGTGTAGTTTTAGCTGTTGCCAATATTCCGTGTCAACTTTGAGAAAGCAGACTTCAAGATTCTCTTATGTTAGTGGCGCCATCTGTATCAGCCCATGCGAACCAAACTTTTAGATGTGGGTAGTGGCGACATCGGTATCAACCTATGCATACATAACATTTACATGTTTTCTTTATTCATCTTTGTTAATGTGCGTATACTACACGCATTAAAATTTTGTTCTTCTCCACTTAAACTAATACGATATTATTTTTCCCTGCAGTATATACTTTTGCAGATATTGACTTCGATTAGAACCTTTACCGATACGTACGCATTTGACTCATGGTTTTCAGTTTCGGTCTCGTTATAACTTTCTGACGATTAGTTGAAATACAGCAGTGGCAATTTACTCATGAAAATGTTTTCAAATATCGTTAGGACTTAAACCATTTGCACTACATGCATCTCAGTGGATGAGTACAACCCCGCGGGCAAGTGTAATCAATAACCTTGTCGCTCTTTTACAGGCAAATCTGTATTAAAATTACAGTGACAATATTCATCTATATGCTGAAAGGTTTATTTTAAGTCTTAACAACTTGGTTGCTTTTGTTATATGTTCTTTGGTAAATTTTTTAAAATTTTATCTAATGATTAAAAAACTGTGGCATATATTCATGAAATGAATTAATATTCAAAATGACCCATCATTACCGTCCCACATTTGTCTGGTTCAATAAAAGTCGAATAACATCTGATCCTGGCATGGATTCATACCATATATATATATATATATATATATATATATATATATATATATATATATATATATATATATATATATATATATATATATATATATATATATATATATATATATATATATATATATAGGTTAGAGAAATTAAATTCGTACTCTACGAAGTTTTGAATCCAGGTCCGCGAGTAAATGGCACCCATCGCCTTGACTCCACGCACCACCCCACATATATATTAGTTTCTGAAAGATGTAACCATTTGATATTTTTTTTTGCAAATATGGGTTCTTTTTGTCGGCATCCATGTTTTTAATCTAACCTGGACACTACATCTAACATTTGTGACCCCATTCAGCATTGTAATCCTGCGCGTTACGTCTGTCGAAATGTTACGTCGTTACGTTAGTCTGTGGATAGTCCTTCCAGTCTGTTCATACAAATATAATATACACATACTATTGGAAGATTAATTTGCACCAGTATAATAAGACAAAGTTTCGTTGAAAAGTATAGCACGTGCAACCTTAATGCCTGCATTACCTGCATGGAGTCCAAAAGAGCATACCGTGTATATAATCTTCTCAATAATATTGACAATTTTACGGCTTTCATACTTGAATGAAGCAATGTTTCAGTGGTTAAATTTAATTTTCGACCTAAATATACATACATACATACATACATACATACATACATACATACATACATACATACATACATACATACATACATACATACATACATACATACATACATACATACATACATACATACATACATACATACATACATACATACATACATACATACATACATACATCCAATGGAAAAACGGTTTAGTGGCATAAACATTCAGTGGGCAAGTGTTTTAGTCATATATACATAGTAAGTAAAAAAAAGGAAAAGTATCATCTTTTTTGCTACTATTAACAGCATCTCACTGTTTACTAGAGAATATATTGTCTTAAAGTAATAGAAACGAGCGAAAGCCATAAAAGTTTTATACAGTTCAACAAATAAGTGTATTTCCCTAGAATGCAATGCGAGAATGTAATAAGAACTTACGGTATTGCGAATTAAAACTCAAATAATACTATAATTTCCAACACGAGTCCTAAGGAATAAAGTTCTGTATAAGCTTAAGTGGTATCCCAAATAATTTCCAGGTCATAAGCTGTTGAATATGCCTATAGTGGCATGTAATTTCAAATGTATTAATGCACCAATTAAATTAATTGTAATAATGCGCCAACAGTCT
The DNA here is from genome assembly GCA_016746295.1 of Potamilus streckersoni. Classification (NCBI taxonomy): domain Eukaryota; kingdom Metazoa; phylum Mollusca; class Bivalvia; order Unionida; family Unionidae; genus Potamilus; species Potamilus streckersoni. Next base: position 4,839,785 of record JAEAOA010002354.1, on the reverse strand, counting down.
TTTGTTGAATCAAAGTAAAATAATCCAAGGTTCCCTATCTGAGTTCACTATAATTTCCAGTTAATGTTTCTATCCAAGAATAGTATAGAGCACTCTGTATTTCCCAAAATGTGAGAGAGCTTGCCAGTAGCTTCTCGTGGGTCGGTGGTTCTTTCCGGTGATTTCCCGGTTTCTTCCTCCACCATTAATACTGGCCGCCATGTATAGCCTTTCCTGTGCTGAAAAATGGCGTTAAACCCCACAACAACAACAACAACATTTCCCAAAAAGAATAATTTAAATTAAATAAATTCCAGCCTAAATCAAACACTGAACACAACAATGACTCTGCCTCAAGCTCTTATAACTAACAACTTATAGATAAGCAAGATTATATTTAAAAAAAAAAAGACAAAAAACGTCAGGATGCAGAACAAACCTTTTTTTTCCAGAACAAATCATGTTATAATCAGGCAAGGTATTTTACTAAAATTATAATATAGAATATGGTAAACATGAGGCAGACCTGGCATTTCATGGGGAATTTCTAATGTTCTGAACTGAGATAAACATGTTGCGTACATAACCAAAGTCAATTATTCTGGTCAGGGAGAAAATAAAATTGATTTTGTACAAGGTCATCTATTAAATACATTACTTTAATTTTCGTTGAATCAGTGGATAAAGTCTGCGCTAAGAAATAAATAAATTTATTGCATTGTTTTTTTTTTTCTTGACACTTTCTACATGCTATATTTCTCATTCATCAACCAGAACAAATTGAAGCGATTTAGATAGATTCAAGTCTCAAAAACAGTATCTATTTTAGGCATCTAATTATACTTCTGGTGTCAAAGTAATTTTGTGTGGTCATAAATGGAACTTTCGAACCTTTTTAAATCAAATAAATTAGTTTTTCACGAACCAGACTTTTGTCTTTATTTCCCATGGTAATCGAAAACCATTGTGTATGGCCAACATGGTATTTTCAAATGATGATTCATTCGTCATTCCAAAAAAATGCTTCAAGAAATATTTATCGGCAAAAGGATTAACTGCATCTCGGTAATCGTATTTTATTTTACGTAATAACGGACATGGATATTGACCTGGTATTTAAAGCACAACTAAAAGATTATCCCATGGCACTTTAATTTAAAATTTCACGGTGTATTGCAATATATCAGTGTTTTGACATCACTCCTTAAATCAAGGTAGAACATCTTGATTTGTTGCCCTAATTGCCACCCCCTCTACGTTTCACCTCTAAACATTTTTGGACCTAAATCTGTAAAACTTAACAGCTGAACACTACATATTTGCCACCCACCCCTAAAGTAATTCTGCGTTTGCCCCTCGTTACAGACATCGCACTGGCGTTACATAACGATAAGAAAATGCTTTAATAAAACGAAATACACTAATATATTAAGTAGTGTATGCCACAGTCTAGAAACTGCAGCAAAATTGGTTAATCTCAATCTTTTCCGTGTCGAGGTTACATTTTTAATAAGCATATGAATGTTACACAAGAGCTTCACATTGTCAGACTTTTCGCCAAAGAGTTGCCAATTGCAGTGAGAGAGAGAGAGAGAGAGAGAGAGAGAGAGAGAGAGAGAGAGAGAGAGAGAGAGAGAGAGAGAGAGAGAGAGAGAGAGAGAGAGAGAGAGAACCATATATGCTTGCTTTTAAGCTGAGTCAAATTGCAAACAGCTGAGTTGCCGTAACATAATGCGCCTGTATATCAGGTTCTTTCTAATGATTGCTACTAATAAACTGCAGGGACCCAGATCTGGCCGCGCAATATTAGGAGGAAGATCTTGGTATGAGCAGCTTGCAGTTGGCAATCTTGTATTAGTGAGTATAACCGGTTATGTTATGCGCGTAACTTAATCTACTTAATCTACTTCAGCTTTCCTGTAAATACGCTAGAGTTGTGTAAACCCGATTATACTTCTTGAAATGTTTACCTGTCAACAGTAATGGAAATGGATTGAAGTGGAGTCAAGGATGTAAAACGGTTCCACATGAATTAGTTAATCTTTGTTTCTCCCGGAGATCAAATCCAAACGTTCGTATTTATCAAGGTTTCATTTATGCAACATTAGTATCCCTATACAAATTCAAAATAGTACCTGGCCTGTTATCGTTACTATAAAGCGTAGCTATGCAATTTTATTTCTTCACGAATACAAGCAATATTCAATAACTCAACATGCAAGATTATTCTTTATACATAATTTAAAGCTAACAGAAATCATTCATAATGATTGCACGAGGTTCAGCACAAACTAATGTAGATGTACGGTAACTTCAAATTGCTTAACTTCGACAGTCGAGTTTATTGAGTCATCGATGGTTTTGGGTTTGAGTCCATTAAGACCAATATTCCCATGTTCTTAATATACTTTAATGCTTGACTTACGTTTAAGATGCAAGACATGTTATGTCAATTGGATAAAAACTTGTTATTTTTTGGAATCCTTCTTGACCCTCCTCCCCGCTCTTCCGCTTTGCGGGAGCCGGAAGTGGGGTGGGGTGGTGTAGGCGGTAGTTACGCCGATAGCTTTGAACAACGTTACAATCGTAAAAAATATCTAAATAGTGGAAATAAAATTTGAAATTAAACGATGTGTATATACAGCTCTGAAAATGGGCCCCTGGTTGATCAAATGATCTCAAGCGCTCTCCTTTACCGATCACTGCCATTTTACCTCTGTCAGCATTGGTTTGAGTATCGGACATGGGTCAGTGTGTGAAAGCTTGCCAAGTAGTTTAACTTAGGTCATTGGTTCTTACCGGTTGTTTTCCGTCCACAAGTTATTCGGCTACCAAGTACAAGCGTATCACGTGATGAAATATAGCGTTAAAGATCAAAACAATAACAACTTTAGCATTTTATTCCTTTTATGACCACTTAGATATATCTGGTCATCTATGTAACATAATATACTACTGACCATAAACAGCCGATATCAAGTTAAGTATAAACCATTTTCAAAAACCGTATCTACCCGCTTGTAAGTCGAGTCCACCTGCAGTCTGCATTGACAATGCGCCGGCATATCTGAATCTATGAAGCTTAATATTAGTCATCACCAGAATAAGAAGCAAAGACCCTTATCTGCCAGCGTTTTATGCGACATCAAATCAGGATCTATGTTGCTTGCAGTTGCATTCAACGTATAAGCGAGTATATGCAGTTGTTCGCGCACTTTGAAGTTGGTATGTACATAAACTCTATCCCTGTCTATTTTTTGCGCTAGACGAGGAAAATATTTTTCACAAGGTCTTAACTTAAGCTTGTCAGAATTGATATTGCAAACTTGCCTAAGGATCTAAAGACTAGTTTTCTCAGACGGATTTAATAGTGGAGATTATTTACAAGGCAATAAGATAAAGAATCCTGTGAAAAAAGAAACTAGTCTGAATAAATTCTGTGAAAAAATGATTAATCTTTGTAATGGATAGATTCCTGGTTGAGAGAGAGAGAGAGAGAGAGAGAGAGAGAGAGAGAGAGAGAGAGAGAGAGAGAGAGAGAGAGAGAGAGAGAGAGAGAGAGAGAGAGAGAGAGAGAGAGAGAGATTAACACATATGAACATTTCTTACGTTTATACATTTCCGATATTTTATTTTTCAAAGTACCGTCTTCATGAAAGGTACTATCGGCGTCAAATGACGTGTCTCCAAAGAAGATGGGACCCTGGGTGCCAGAGTGTGCTAGTTCGTTTGCCTTTACAGATCGCTGACATCTCACCTCTGTCCGGGTGGGTTTGAATCTCGTATCAACTGAAGTAGGCAGAGCCGGATCGGGAAATTTGGTCATCGTTTTATTCTTGCTAACCATTTTGGGTATTATGCACACTTTAAGTAAATAGATTCACTTTTACTATGGTGCCATTTCGAGAAAGTCAGTGCCCTTGTGAAGTCTTTGAACACCCCCATCCCCAAACATCTTACCTGATCTGGCCCTGGTGGGTACGTGAGAAATTTCGTCAATATCATACTGGCCGCTGTATATAGCCTATCATGTGCTGATTAACAGCGATGAACCAAAACCAAAAGCAAAATCGTCCAAAGGAGATATTTTTCTTACGATAATAATTTCATATATTGGCTCGAATCGACTGATAACTTTCTGTTCAGCAGAGCTTGCAGATTTATTGAAAACACACTTGCATTATTTTAAGTTTGAAGAAGACTGTATAAAATAACAGCAAATATATGATAATAACAAGGTACCAGACTGATATGTTCAGGGCCCATGTATTACATTTTAAACACAACAAATTTTCATGCACTTTTTATGTTAATTTGTCTGGTCATTTATAAAGAATTATGCAATAAAGTAACTATAGAAGAAGGGTGTGGTTTTGCTGATATTTTCACATTTGTAATAGAAATTCAGAATAACTGACTTATTTTACATCATTAGACAGCTATGCAGACAATACACAGCAATGCAGACAAGCTCATTTGATAAACGTCAAAAAGTTGCATATACTTGCAATGACTTATGTTATCCTGATGAAAGAAAAACGTCCCTCCTGAACGTAATTTGGTCTTAACATATGCCACATTAGACGTATAATACCACGCACAAGACGTCAGAGGTATACTCCATTACAACACTATGCTGATAATAGTAATGGCTTAGGTCTTAAATAGCAATTAGGCATGCATGTAAATGGGATATTTGCAGACTGCCCATCCAACGGGAATAAGGCACTAATATGAAATAAAATAGACTGATTAAAGACATATTTTCGTACGATATACTTTTCTAATATTTCAAATGGAGTTGGTTTTTCGTTTAGCGAAATAAATTAAATTTGGGGTTTATGGTGGGGAAATTGGCTCAAATGTAGACTAAGGTAGTTTGTGTTAAATGTAAAGAGGCAACTGAACAGACCGGTGTCTCAGTTTTAGAAGTGATAGCCAAGTCAGCGAGTTTTGTGGACTTTTGATTATTTTATTAAAGACAGATTAACAGATATGGAAATTGGGGTTGTGATATGATGATTGATAGGACAATCGTACTGTGTTGAGTTGTTCATCTTTACAGTTGATCTTGACTTTCCTGCGAAATTTCTCAGCAATGTGTACTGATGCAGATACTCCTAAAACACCCGGATGTTAGAAAAAAAAAACTGAAAAATTAAAAATTTTAAAGACAGTAAAATTATACGAAGAAAGAATGCGTCTTCATTAAATGTCAGTATGAGCTTTTTATTATAACTATTTTGAATTAAAACAAAATATATTTTCGTAAAGATTATAAAGTGTAGACTATGTTTATTAATTCTTCATGTAGCTAATTATACCCATTATGCCCTCTTTCAGTGTCATAGTTCTGTCTTCTCGTTTGGAACGCCCTTCTGTCAAACGAAAATAATAAGGTGAAATATTCGTGTTAGAATTACATTATTGATGTATATTTAAATTACACTTTTATAACATATTTAGCTATATATGGTGCCGAGGGAGCGGAAATTATATTACTTTCCCAAAGACACGACGAGCACTGAAAAAATGAGTCGTTGCATTAGGGCAAGGCTGGAGTTATGGCTTGCTGATTTTACAGATTCCATTTTCTTACAGCGGTCTTTCAACCCTGCAGTCTTGAGGTGGTCATGGAACACAATTAATTTTACTATATAGTCTCTACATTTGTTTCTCAGTACTGAATTCTCCACTGTATGATAATCAATACAAATAATATGTTAATCTAAAATACATTCAAAGATGACTTTACGGTGAAGTTCTTGTCAAGGGATGACCTGCATTTTTTTGAGAGGCTGAATTGCAAACAAAACACCATGCAACAGAGCACAGATTTCACTTCCGAATCATCATCATGGCCATATTACTCAATGTGCACTGTCGCCAAAATAAACACAGACAACCATATCATAAGCTCGTATTCTAAAGAATAAACAATTGCCTTTAAATCCTTACCAAGAATGCCAAAATTTAAATCTTGTATCACCACCAAACGGAGACAGGAAAAAGTGATCTAAAACTAGACTGGGACTACATTCGTGGGTACTGAACCGGATTTTATTAATTGCGTACTGATTCCAGGTGCTATCCGTCTTTTTGTTGCTACTTCTTCCCGCCAACCCGCTGGTCACAAATTTTGCAAACTATTTTGGTTCGATGCTACCATTTCTAAGGTCGTAGTCATCCTTATTTGTTGTTGTTGTTGTTGTTGTTGTTGTTGTTGGGTTTAACGCCATTTTTCAGCACAGGAAAGGCTATACATGGCGGCCAGTATTAATGGTGGAGGAAGAAACCGGGAAATTACCGGAAAGAACCACCGACCCACGAGAAGCTACTGGCAAGCTCTCTCACATATCCACATTCGCCGAATCTTAGACTCGAACCCACGCAGATAGAGGTGAGATGGCAGTGATCCGTAACGGACAGCGCTTTAGACCACTCGGCCACTCGGGGCCCCCGTGTAGTTTTAATCATACAACTATTCCTTATTTGGGTAGTGGGGTCCAGAAACGGGGGTGGAGGTGGCATTGGGATATGGTTATTTTGAATATTCAGTAAAAAGAGATAATATTCGCGATGGCAGGATTGGGCAGATCCAATAGTATCATGCAGTCGTTTACTTAGAAGTTCTCTTATTTAGAGATATGCACAAACCTTAATGTTAGCTGATTTTAAAACTCGCTTCAGCTTTGATGCATTTATATGTCACAGGATGAAGAATTATTTTCTTCATATCAGCAATGTGGAAAACATAATACACTTTTTCATGGTTAAATACACATTGACGTGTGATTCGTAGTATCTCGAAACTTTTTTTTAATAATTATATACTTTAAAAAAAATAAATGGCATTGGAATGAAATTCTCAATAAAACAAACACACATATATTATACGACTATCAGACAGAAAAAGATGGCGAATGTGGATATGTGAAAAAGCTTGCCAGTAGCTTTTAGTGGGTCGGTGGTTCTTTCCGCGGATTTCCCGGTTTCTTCCTCCACCATTAATACTGGCCGCCATGTATATCGTCTGCTGAAAAATGGCGTTAAGCCCCATAAGAACAACAACAGAAAAAGACTCATAGGGTCAATATCAGTATGGTCGCCTGTATGAAAATAACGTTAAGAAATTTACTTGCACACGAGTGTTGGGTGGGTGGGTCGGGTAATATGTATTCAGATATTTTATTGTCAATAATGCATAATTTTGGGCATATTTATTAACATCAAGCAACAGAAGGATGTGTGTATGTGTTTGTCTGTGTGTGTGTGTGTGATTTGGATTTTTAAGTAGCTTTAACAATTTTTTAGTTATATCGCTATGATGTTTGCTGTGTGGCAGTTTATTGTGATATCTATCACTGGGGCATCATGCCGCAGTCATGTAGCACGATGTCCAACCCAGTCACATTATCCTGACACCAGGCCGACGAGGACCCACACAACCTCTTAAATGATGAGCGATGCAGTTGTTAGTACCATTTTTATAAATCTTTGAATTGACTCAGCTGTGGATCGAAAATGCGACCCTGCAAACCTGCGACCAGATCGACATGAAAACTGAAAAAAAAATAATGGACAGCTGATAGAGGCAACCTTTTTCAGTGATGTGGTATGTGATGAAGTCGAAGCTGAGAAGGTCTCGAACGTTTTCAAAGAGTGCGGCTTGTATTACTAAGAAAACAACCGAACTTTGTATTGTGCTGCTTTTAGTTTTGCATTGGCTTTGTAGTTAATTTGCGTGTCACTTTTTATATTTAAATTTAATCTGCACTATATTGCTAGGTCTCTACTGGTATGTCGCTGATTCCCATACATACATACATACATACATACATACATACATACATACATACATACATACATACATACATACATACATACATACATACATACATACATACATACATACATACATACATACATACGTACGGCATGCATGCATACATACATACATACATACATACATACATACATACATACATACATACATACATACATACATACATACATACATACATACATACATACATACATACATACGTACGTACGTACGTACGTACGTACGTACGTACGTACGTACGTACGTACGTGCGTGCGTGCGTGCGTGCATGCATGCATGCCCACCTACATTCATACATACACATGTGCGTGTGTGCATGCATGCACCCACGCACATGTGTATGTATGAATGTAGATTGCACAATGCAATCTTGGACCATAATTTCATTACAGTTAGGCAATACGCAGACAGATCCAGCAAAATAAATCCCGTTTATATTTCTTTCAGTTAATAATTATTCCTTTTTATATGGCTATATCCATAAAATTTGCAAACATGGATAATTGATTTTAAAAACAATACTGTGTATGTATATGGGTGTGTGCATCGATAAATACATACATTATCCTGCAGTTTGTCTTTTACAACACGCACTGTCTGCCATTATTCAATATTTTAGCATTTCCATTGATTATTCACTATTCAGTTGGTGTTGCAGAAGATTTCAACTGAGTGCGAATTTCGGGGGAGTCCAAATCGTCAGAATCTAAAGCCAGAAATGGGACATTTTTCAATTAGAATATGTCATCGGTCACAAGAATCTAACCCGGCTATTTGTCCATTTTATTTTGATACAAACTACTTCTCTAGATGAATTTAATTGAATAGTTATTTAATTATTTTTGTCTTCATACTATTATTCCTTAGAAAAGAACAACACGACTAGTCGTGGTGATTTTTCTTATAAGCATCTTTCCTGGTGTCTACTTCATGACGTTTTTTCATGGTATTCATTACGCAACTGCAATGGCAAAGATCATATACTTTAACGTGTAACCATATATCACGCATTCTTTCTTCAATCTATAGTGATTTATAGCACATCAATTACAACTTTTGCAAACTGAAATGGCTTTAAATCATTATTTCTTAACGTCTTCAATTCTTAGAAGACTATTGTGAGAGGAGGTTTATAACCAATCAATTTTTGTTTTACAAAAGAGTCGTCATACGATAAAACGTCATATTATCTCAGCCGTTTAATGAACTGCATGATACCTTGCTATTCCCTCATAACGTTAAATTCTAATTGATCGTGATATTTGGAAATTGGATACAAGAGATGGTTGAGAAAGGAATCGATGAAAATTCTATAAATAGTCCAAATACTTATATTATTATGCACAAAATATTTACATCAGCTACAAGTATCAATACGGACCTTTATAATTTGGGCAGCTTAGAGATAAACGCTTCCTGATAAGGTCACTAGCAGACGATATTCTGTCCATTTAATCTGGACGATGGACAACCAGTTTATCCTAGATGAGAACACCAATATTGATTAGTTCTAACAGGTCACATTGAAGCAAAATCAATTTATAAATAACAAATATAGATAATAACAGAAGTTTTGATTTCCGTTTTGTTTATGTGTGTTATTCTTGTAACAGTATCTTGAGATTCAGTGAATTTATTTAAGCTTCCAAACACCATATAAACTCAACGGTAAATCTGTTAGCATGCCACAAATATGGTTGCTAATGACATCATTCTGGAATTATCTTTTCTTGATGCTTGGTTCTGTTTAGCAGGTCTTCAGATTCAGGTTCAAGAACCCGTCTTGCAAATGTCAATCAGATCTTTTAATACGTATAGGAACTGCGTGAAACCTTGAAACAATTTTTCTTCAAAATCATAGCACACAAGCTTTCATCCACATTTCTTTTTTATTTCATGACTTTCATACCAGTTATCCATTCTATTTTCACGTGCAATTTGATCTACAGATTTTGTGTCTTGTGCTGATTATAACACTAATTTGCAACTCAAACATTGTTTTTATACAGTTTTTCATATCTTAAAGAAGAGTGTAAAACTAGGCATTTGACCCAATGGAGTATTTTCAATAAATCTTAATTACGAAATTTATGAGACGGAGAGTAATCGAATATGATAAAAACCAGATTAATTGCTTGATGTTTGCTTCTGTTTAGAAGGGTTTACCTTCCTAGAGATTTTAGGAATATTTTTATACCTTTATATTGTTACAACATTCTAAGTGATCTACCTTTGATCTTGTATGAAGTATTTAGTTTTGTGGTAGTGGTTATTTTACATACATACATACATACATACATACATACATACATACATACATACATACATACATACATACATACATACATACATACATACATACATACATACATACATACATACATACATACATACATACATACATACATACATACATACATACATACATACATACATACATACATACATACATACATACATACATACATACACTCCTTTTGCGAAGCAGAATAAAAATGAAGTAATGATCCAGACTTGCGTCTGTGTGAGATTTTTCATTTTAATTTTGTGCCAAATTTACTATTTTTGAAGTAATAGATAATTTTTTTCTACGCTATACATTTTAACGAAGCAGTTCACTTTGACAGCAAAACAAGCTGCCTTCATTTCCCCTGGGTACCGTAGACCATCCTGTACATCGAACATAGTTATCAACTTATGTTTGGCTAGATTGCTGGATGTCAACCCATTTCTCATCGAACGTCTTGAGGTCATATTTTTTAAAATCGGCTTTATGTATATAGCTTATGTCGCAACCTGGGGTATTTTGCAAAATGAGAGTGGATCATACAGGCGTTCAGTAAATAAGAGAAGAGAATGAGAGAGAGAGAGAGAGAGAGAGAGAGAGAGAGAGAGAGAGAGAGAGAGAGAGAGAGAGAGAGAGAGAGAGAGAGAGAGAGAGAGAGAGAGAGAGAGAGAGGAAAGGGGTAGGATGGAATGTGTCTTTACACCGTAATGCAACCAACCTAAGTTAAATAGCGAAACCAATAGGTACAATCGGTCAGGAGCGATGGACTTAAAAATAGATAGAAATAAAAATTTAAAAAAAAGAAATGAAAAAAAAACTTATCAAAGCCGCTTGAAAAGTGATTTATTGATAAAAGATATCAACAAATAAGGAGGTACGATATCTTACTGATGCGGTTATTTATTTAAATTATTTTAATTCTAAGTGACTGAACAATGTTCAGGTATATTTATAAATTATGATCCGCGCCTCCATATGAAAGGCACTCCACATATGAAAGGCACTCCACATTTCTAGGCAAAGTGAGTTAGGAGAGTGCAGTGGGATCACACCCACTTTCCATCACGCGGTCTTAGGTCGAACTGCAGTTTCGACAAGCGCGTGAAGGAACAGCTTTGTGTTCTATGTTGGTTGTCTTCTCCAGGTTTTCCCTAGTTATTTGTCAACACACTCACCCCACCCCACCCCACCTCACTTAAATCATTCCTGGCTCCAATAACGAATAAAAGCTGTAAAAATAAATTGTTGAAGAATGGACGTAAAATATTTGATGTAATTTGTAGACCCTACAAATTCGTTATCTGACACTGCATGTGTCTTATCTGCATGCATTACTCGCCCATTTCGTCTTGTGCATCGCAAAAATGAATCGAGCATCAATTCTGCCGTCTCACAGTTATTATCTCCTTGAATGACCACAGTGTTTCTCGGTGCAACTCACTTTCTGATAATTCAGCTTATAAAGATGGCAGACGTAGATCAAAACAAATTATGACATTGGAGGTTATATAGATTGCTCAAAAATTGTACATTCAAAAAAACAGAGTGGTAATTTGAATAAAAGGACTGGTTGCTAAACTGTGTATAATAACTCTCTTGAAATCATATCCTATTTTTCAACGAATAATCTGTTAGGTTTCTATTTTTAACTATATACCAGTCACATTAAATAACAAGTAATTTCTTGAAATTGATTGATCGTACGTGGGCATATAGGCGTGTTGATCAATAATTATTCTTAACAAACAATGTACTGCACTAAATAGACTCTAACCTTTGGTCTTCTTTACATCAAATAATTTTTTTTGCTTCCATCTCGTCAGAACTGATAAAACTGATGGCCTAACGGTCTAAGAACCGATGGCTGCTGATGGAGAAACTCGACAACGTATATAACTTTGGCATTTATTTTTAGAATTCGGCACTTTCCTACTCCATTAGATATAATAGTCCAAGTCGATATTTATATCGCAGATTTATTTACAGGATTATCGCAATGTCTTTGATACAAATCATATAGAACGTTTGAAAGCGTTCTTTAAACTAAACTCATTTTCGTCTGACAAGATTCGTCAATAGAGAGACAGACAGACAGACAGACAGACAGACAGACAGGGAGAGGAGAGGAGAGGAGAGAAGAGAAGAGAAGAGAGTAAATCAGAGGTCAGCTGAACAGAGACGTGTAACGGAGCTTGCTGATGTGCAATATATATATATATATATATATATATATATATATATATATATATATATATATATATATATATATATATATAGATATATATATATATAGATAGATATACACATATTCACATATATACATACATACATGCATACATACATACATACATACATACATACATACATACATACATACATACATACATACATACATACATACATACATACATACATACATACATACATACATACATACATACATGCATACATGCATACATGCATACATACATACATACATACAACGCTCTTGAACAACGGACTAACTTATGTCAAGAAGAAAAGGAAGCCTATATTGGTTGAAGTAAAATCATATTATTAATGATTAGGTGATGGGGGAATTTAAAACATTAAAATCCTCGTCCTTTTATTCGGCGGCGATTACTAGGGAACGATCTACCGCGGTGTAATTTGCTCAGTGTGGACGGATAGATGGAACGTTACAGATAGCTGAGCAAATTATTGAAAGAAATAAAAACAACGAGCCCCTTTCAATACATAAAAATATAAAATTTTAATCAGTTAACATGTAATCAAAAGAAAAATCAATTCGCATACAACCTTTGTACTAAATTACATATACTCAATTAGCATAGCCAAAATTCACCTTCCAATTTGACTGATTGTCTATGACAGAATTTAATTACAGTGTAAGACTTTTCATCGCATTCACGATGGTTGACTTTGAGCACAAAATCCAAGCCTGACAGCATCACCTGTCCACTGTCTTTCACCACATTGTTTTCCACGTATAACCACGTGCTTTGTCCTCTTCCGACCATCGCTATTCTGATAACCCGTATATGTAGATTCCCCCTTTAACTCGTTTGGTTCCTTCCGTATTTCTCCTTCTCTCGTTTGGAGTACAAAGTACGAAGCTGTCCCCTTAAATATACACTATGTCTCAGGCTAGACAAATACCAGTACACATCTACATCTAAATATAAACTATATTTCTCGTGCTCAGATTTAGGTGGTTTATACTGCACAATTCTGACATAACATGACCTTAATCAATAACTTATCACATATGGCATGTTGCGGTAAGAATACCATTACCATGGAGCAGATGACCTTAGCTCACATTACAACACGACTCGTTTACATTTGGCTATTCAATGCAGTTTAACGCTTAATTATTTGTGGCATAATATCCACTAAATCTAACTACATTAAAGTAAATTGCGTGAGCAATTAAAAATTACAAAATCATATATAAATATACACTGGTCATTAACTCGCAAGAGTACATGTCATCCTACAAAGAGATTCAATTCATATATTCTAAGAAATATGACATATTCATATACAAGGGTGAATTCATGAAATCCATACGCAATTCTGCATATCGAATATATAATAGCATGCGATCCGTCAATCCTATCAATCAATATCAGAGAAGTGAATGGTATAAACTAAAATATCAATAGAGTCTTAAGAAATTAATACGATATATGCTTGCATTAAATTATATCATATCTGCAAAAAAAATCAAACAAAAGAAATAGCATATTTAAATATGGAAACTAAAATTGTGTACCTTACTGACATTTTTCTCTTTCCAAACACAAAGTGTCCTAGCATAGTCTGTCTTCTTTTTCTAAGACAACTATCTGGCCCCTGTTTGTAATTTATTAAAAAACACTACTTCATTAGTGTCTGCGGAGTCGACTTAGTCTTCTCTGAAGAAAAATCTGACTAAAGGATTTTTCAAGAGATAGTTCCTAAATTGTTTCTCAAAGTGCAAGCCTTTAAGTTTCCCTGATCAATCAGAAATAACCGCTCTTAAAATTTCCCCTCCAAATAACGTGTCTGTCGTCGACTAAAACATGCTACAATTGGCTTCCTTTGAGAAATCGATTATTTGACGTGCGCCCCTTTTGAATTGATACGAGCCTAGGAGAAAATGATCGGGTCAGAATTTACTGAAGCTTAAGGTAGTTCCTTTTATGGGTAAAGATGAAATAAAGAAATAATCATTGAAATGTATCCAGACCTTTCTGCTTTGATTATGTCAACTTCAAAGCACGATTCATTTAACCTTAAGTTTCAACAAGTTTCAAAATTCGACACATCACAGATTACAATATACAGATTAAATGTAAAGCAAATTGAATGCTTCCACTTTGTACTTTATCTAACATTATTTTACTTTTATTATTCAGAAATAGTAACTGAAATTATATATAATGCGGCTGCCAAAAAACAACAAATTTCATGTGGACACATCCAAATTGAAGTTCCGGCTTACAAAGATGTAACAGTTTACTACTACTACTACTACTACTACTACTACTACTACTACTACTACTACTACTACTACTACGACTACTACAGATATAGTCCTAATACAATTACAGGCCCTAAAAACTAATAATCTCTGACACCTGAATATCAGATAAGATTTTTCTCAAATGTTTTAGTTATAAAGTAAATTGAATTAGAACATGCGCAAGTAATCATGCATTGGATAATTAGCAAACATTTGATAAATAAACGCAAACTATATTAACACAAACTGGATAAAATATAGCTTGTTTTATTCTTATTCTAAAGGAAAGCTTCTTTTATAAAATTAACTTTTAAATCATTTGTGTATCTGAGTTCGGTACGGTAGAAATGGAATAATTAGTTGGTTTCCGCTTCGTGGTCACCACTGCATTGCCTGTCCGAATAAAACGCTTTTCCTATTACATAATCGACGAGATCTAGAAGGCAATATAGCGATAAATCTGTCTAATCTTGTTAGGACATTGTCGTGAAAGAGGAAGATAAAACTGTAATTCGCATGTAATTCACTATTTCCTTATGCAGGCAGGAGACGAAAATGGAAGATTACCGTATAGCTATAGCTTTGGTTAACAAGCGCTGCAACGGGGTCATTTCGGAAGACTGCCAGTTTAATGAAATACAATAGCAGGATACGAATAAAAAGGACTAATTAGAAGGAATCACGGTACTAATTCAGTTACCATAGTAAACCTATGCAAACACCATATTAAAAATTCAGTAACTTTAAATTTTCGAGTTCTCATGACCAGACCTATGTTTATTAGTATAGATGAAACCTGGAAGTCAGCTTCTGTGCAGAGAACGGATATGAGCCGCGGCATTTTCAGGACCTGCCTATGTTTGAAACATGTGCTTTCAATTTTGCCCTATATAATGAGGAGCCAATTTTAGTAATGAGTGTTCTAAACTCAAGACTGAAATTCAATTAATAAAACAATGTCTCTGTTTTTATTCACTTACAACTAGGATAAGGTCACAAAAGTCTTTTTCCTAAAACATAACTTACATTATTAACCAATCCTGATCAGCCAAACCCATGTATATTCTATTTAAAGTTCACCTATTTCTAGGCTGGTTCCCATTTTTTAATACAATTAGTACCATGTATCCAGAAGAAGGGGACAAACTTTCACTTTGTATTAAAATCTTAGACCACATGCATGTGACATATACAATAAACCAGCAATCTTTTATTTGGTGATTATGTTTTATGTAAGCTGTATATGAAACTGTTTTGAGTTTCAAATACAAAATGTGTATTGGTAGTATTTTTAGAGCAAGAATATTGAGAAATTTTGGATGTCATCGATATTTCTAATGCTTTTTCAATTTTCCAATACATCAAACAGCGTATACATTATTGTGACATATAGGTAACAAATTCAAACTGAAGGAAAATCATAAAGTATATAATCTCAACATAAATTTAATCCGTTTTTGTTTTGTTCTAACAAGGTACAATGAACGAAAGCGTCAAATATATAGCAATTATATATTGTACAACACCCGTTAGAGGCATGCCTACACATACGCAGTCGAATATTAATGCCAGTGGGTATCTGTGGCGATTTTAGTACTTGAATGTGTACCGTCATAGATTTCGTCCAGGGCGACAAAACTTTTAGCTGATTATTACGTTATTGATTGTGACAGTTCACATATGTCAACAGACATATGGAGGATAAATGAAATTTTGTAAAATACTTTTGGATTTTTTTTTAAATGACAAATTTATTAATGTTTATGGGAATCGTAGGGAATGATTACGGTGAGCGCGATTTTTTTTTTTGTGAACTGGAGAAGTAAAAACGTTTAGTGGAAGTATGTCAGCGTCGGTCGGTGGAAGTATGTCAGCGTCGGTCGGCCCTTATAAGGTATAGAATTAAATACTCCTAGAAATATAGTCGGCCCAGCGTGAGGATAATTGACTGGATAGGAAGCAAGCTACATGTTTGCGGCATGATGCTCCAGTGCATGCATGACATCACTATAAACTGACCCACTGCAGACATAGTGATATGACTGAATAATTGTTAAAGCTACGTTAAAAATCAAAATCACACACACTCGTCGTTAATCCTAGGGTAAACTATATTTTTCAGACCGTTATATTGTATACCCTCTCTCTCTCTCTCTCTCTCTCTCTCTCTCTCTCTCTCTCTCTCTCTCTCTCTCTCTCTCTCTCTCTCTCGCGCGCGCGCGCGCGCGCGTGTGTCAGATGAAACAAAAAGCAGTAGCAGATTTGTTTGGAATGATAAATGTGAGAAATATGCGTCAACTGTGAATTTGCTATCAATACAAGGAATATAGGTGAATATATGAGAAATATAGATCAAAATGCGAGGAACATTTATCAGAATCCAAGGAATGTGGATCAAATGTTAATAGAGACAGATGTGAATAGTGATAAACCCGAGGAATAAATGTCAGATGTGAATGATAAATGTGAGAAATATGCGAGGAATATTTATCAAAACAGTGACAATTTTGCGTGTGTTAGATAATATAACTATTTAAACAGTAAATGTGATCAAGATATAAATATTGTGGTGCCATTGACAAAGCAACATATCCCATCTTCAACAAAATAAACTGAGACAAAGCGTCTTCTAAAGTTTCGAGTAAACCTTCTTGATGTAGTCATTTAATTGCACAAACTAGACTGGGATTTCAGGGGAAGACATGGTAATTATTATATAGACAGGGCCATATACTTAATATGTATGGCTCTAAATCAACGTTAGAGAAAGTTGTCACCAAATGCATAATAAAATTAACAAGTATATCAAAAAGCTAATTAATTAATTAAGGGTCTAAAATAATAGCGTTGGAAAACGCAACAGCCTTTTACAAACACCAATTTCTGCCGATGATTTTTCAAGCATTCTTAGGTCAGTAAATCCTTATGCCCAACGAAAAAACCCACATTTATTATAGCTCCGCACTTAAAAATAATAAACTTCTATTGAAGAACTTGACAGATCAATGGTAACAAAATTTCTAAAGATATTAAGCAATTCCAAACATAGGGGAAATCGCTGTTATGAACGAAAATATGGACCACGTTTGTTTCTGCATTGTTTATACGCTATAAATAATGTTATTTTGAGACTGTTTTATATAATTATAGCCAGAAGGCTATATAATAAACCTCATAAGAATGGCCCAGTTCGCAATATTAAAAGCTATAGACGGGTTATTGTATGTATCGTAATAAGGGAACTTTCTAACGTGTTTTGAATCGTAGCTTAAATCAGTTCGCAAAAAAAACAGGCAATACTATTTTAGCACCTTTAGTATTTACAATGAATTATTGGGAGTCAACAACAAAGCATTTCAATTATTTTTTAACCATTTAATAAAATACAATTTGTCAACCAGCCTCTACTACGTGATAACAAATGTATATGTGTGAGATTGTTTGTTGATGTTTTTTTTTTACTTTAAATGTTTCTGTTGATGACATTGTACTTATCATTTCCTTTTCTTTCTAATGTGACATTGTATTTTCCTTCTTTCTTTCTTTTCTTGATTTTCTCCAGATTTCTAGTTATTTCTTATGTAGTAATTAATACTGATTCATATTGTAACGAATGCGTATTAAGCTTTAATTATCTTACGCATGCGTCTAAAGTTTGGATCATTTGCACATGCCTCAGGAGTTTTTTGTCCTCGAACGCAAGTATCTACTGTTTTGAGTGTGCTTCATGCTGTAGTATTTTCGTTTACACAGATTTAAACACATTCATTTATATTGGATATTGTTTAATAAGTACCAAGTCTGCCATTACCCCACTTTGGTATTAATTAATATTTTATATTGCATGTTTACAAACGACATTTAATATGCAACAAACTTTTTTCTTGATCTTGTATATCAGATATCAGATATGTATATCCTTGTTAGAACTATATTGTGTAGGAGAAAGATCACTCTTCAAATTACATATAATGTAGT
Source organism: Potamilus streckersoni (assembly GCA_016746295.1). Lineage (NCBI taxonomy): Eukaryota > Metazoa > Mollusca > Bivalvia > Unionida > Unionidae > Potamilus > Potamilus streckersoni. Next base: position 4,821,185 of record JAEAOA010002354.1, on the reverse strand, counting down.
TTTACTTCATGTACGAGACCGCCGAATGAGTAGAAGATACTTTACAGTGTATAGCCCTATTTCGTCCTTATGTTATGCCCGTAAGGAGATCCTTTTGGCAGACTGCCAAATAAGTCGACTTAAGGATGGTTCTGCATACAATGGACTGATTAGGAAAATATATAGAGTGCAATCTATTTTGTAGAGCGAAATAAGAGGTGGATTTGGATTGCTTGAAAGAATAATGAATTAAATATACATTAAGCTGGTTTGTTTATCCAGTATGCGCGAAGATAATTAGAGGTGTCAGAGACTCAATTTAACAAATGGCAGACAAGGGAGTTACAATTTAGAAATGGTGTTCGATTTATCTGTGTAATGGAGATTAGCGGGAACGATGTTGAGGTTTGCTAGGCGAATTATATGTTGACGGGCGATGTGTTCAGTTTCTACTTGGTAGATCTAGACTCATTATTTCTCTGAATTAAAGGGAAAAACAAAACTATAAATATTATTGATGTCAGTGACGTATTTTATCACTGAAACCGCTTAATGTGGTGCATTACAATAGTTCACATTATTTCTTTTTTTTTGGAGGGGGTATAGGGGATTGTTTATTTTGTGTTGTCGTATTTCAAAGATACAGACTAATCCCGTATCTTGCATTCCAGTGGAGCAAAACTTCAAAGAATTAAACTAACGAAATGCATTTAATTCAAAAAATACAATTTAAGACGTCATTTACCAAGAATAATCACAATCTGAGATGAAATCATATAAAATTAAGCGGTCGCAATACGACGCTTAATTATCCCGAATTACTCCCGAACCGGGAATCCCTGTCAATTTAAAATAAAGGTTGACATAATGCATTACGGGTAGCATATTTGTATGCATGGATATATGTATATATGTAGGTAGGTATACATGTATCTATGTAAAAATCACAACATGTACCGCAAATTGACAAAAGTACTAACGTACACCATCAGATTTCAATTTTGCGACAATAATCCGTTGCTGGGCAACAAAGCCTGTTATTTGTTCAAGAGATCAACTCGTTTTAAACAATGAATCGCTCCGACGGACAAATAATCAAGTCAAATACAGAGGGCAGAGGCCAAATTCTAATATTGTAATCAAATCAGTTACATGAATGTAATTTCTTCCCCAATATCCACTATACTATGCAAGATCCTTATCGACAAAACGAACTAGAGTGGAGCCCATGCCACCTTTCTTTGACCTAAAATCAAAGCCCGAAATCAAATCAGTTGGAACTATTACCACCGGATCGATACTGGCAGAGTAATATTATCGCACTTCAATCGTGAATTTACTAATACCTGGCGGTATTCATATGTATGTATGTATGTATGTATGTATGTATGTATGTATGTATGTATGTATGTATGTATGTATGTATGTATGTATGTATGTATGTATGTATGTATGTATGTATGTATGTATGTATGTATGTATGTACGCACGCACGCACGCATGTATGTGTTACATTTGCGGGTTCAAAGGACACACAAACACCAAGTAAAAGTCCTATAACTTTAATGTAAACTAAAAGTAAAGACAAAAACTAGTGTTGCTTACAGTACCAAGCCCACTATAAAACTGCCTGTTCTTCCACTGTTCTTGTTTTAGTAGGGGTGAGAGATAAGATATTGTAATTAATGTAACATGTGCCTTCTTCCAGGGGCACAAACTTATCCAGGATCAGTTAGTCATGGAAAGATAAACAAACAGGACCGAACCTGTTGACAATCTCTGATATCAAGTATCCAGAATGTTGGAATTAATGTTCCGGCCAACTGTCACCACTAACAGCTAGAATTTTATACTGGCATTGAGAGTAAACATCTACTGATAACACCTCCTTCTTAATAGGAAACTTTGTTTTTGATATAATATATTTTTAAAATTAATTGGCTGACTTGGTACATCATTAAAATGATAACAATTGGGTCAAACTTATATTACTACTAAAATGCATGGAGCTTAGAGTCACTACTGTTAAGTTCTGTAACAGTCTTGAATTCCATCAATGACCATCCACAATAGTGGAAATCCAACAAATTGGTTGCCGTATGTATTCACATAAATTCCATATAATTCCAAAATCATAATGCACTAAAGTTCGAAAAGTCTAGAGATCCTCAGTTTATTTCAGTAGATTCATCAGCGCCTTTGATGTGGAACAAACACGCCAGTATTTTTGGTCGTTTAATTCCTACATACTTCAGTTATATGCTCGATAATCCATCGGCATTCTGTTTACCGCTCCTATGCTTTATAATGAAGTTGTAAGGCTAGAGTACCAAACATCAACTAAGTAGACGCTTATTCTTTCTTTGCATTTGATTTAACCATGTCAATGGGTTGTGATCAGTCACGATTTCAAATATTGTCCATGATAGGTAATACTTTAACGAATCAATCGCCCACACGATCGCAAGACATTCCTTCTCGATAGCTGCATATTTCTGCTCTAGTGGAAGAAGTTTCCGACTCGTATGTGCCACCGCATGTTCTTCACCATCCAGTGTCTGGCTTAGCATAGCACCAATGCTTTTGTTGACAACCTCATTCCTATACTCATCCTCATATTTAAGTATTTTGCACAGTCCTCTCATCGTCGAGACCTTTTACCATCGACCTCGTAACAACAAATGACTTCTTCTTGCCCAGTATATCCATCCCCAATAAAGCTTCAGCGGCTAAATTCTCAACAAGCCCCACTTGCGCTGGTCCCTTATAATGTGGAGTGTCGATATTTACCACAGCCAACTTTGCGGTAAATGGCTGACCCACTGCTGTGTATAATGTAATTTTGTGCCCCTCCAGCTTGCAACTCTCGTCAACGAGATCTTTTCTTATCAGGGTCATATCTGAGCCGGTGTCCTTCACAAACATGATCTCACGCCCATTTACACATCCTGATTCTGAAATAAGCCTTTTACCAATTGTTGGCTAAACAAAATAAGTTGCTGGGTTGCCACGATGTTTCACGTCCTCTGTTAGGCAATACCTTGCAATATGTCACCACTGCTTACATCGATAACACTGACGATTCTTATGCTTGGATTGGTCATTTGTCGATGTTAGTTTCGATTGCTGCTCTAACTTCTGAATATGCGTCTTGTTACCATTCACCTTTACCTTTTCACAAAACTTATTTTTCTTTCCTTGCTGTTGTACATTGGTTGGAATATAATCTTCTGCAGCCTCTACAACTATACTAGAGCCCTTGTTCCTCCTAATCCACTGAGCTTGATCTTGTGGCAAGGCTTTCAAGAAAAATTCCCCACGAAGACAATTATTTGGGTCTCGATCATCCAAGAATCGCGTTAGGTGCTGATCAATCCTGGCCACCAGACCACGATACATCTCGGTATTTTCCTTCTTCATGCTCACCAACGCAATGAAATGTTCATGCGGTCGTTTTCCAAAGCGATCAATGAGTCCTTTCCTGAGCTCTATGTAATTACCAAAAGCTTGAGTTGCAACATATCTAGCCTCACCTGTCTAAAGAGTTCTCACCTGTAATACTTTCAACTCGTCAGACTACTTATCATGATTTGCAATTGATTCGAACTCTGCTAGGAAAGTCAAAATATCTTCTCCTTGTTCATGGTCATAAGCCTGAAGCTTGACCTTAAATGGCATTATTGTTGACTTTTCCGTCTCTTTCTCTTTATGTTTTACTATTTCTAACTCAATTACCAAACTCAATTGCCATAATTTCTCTCTTTCTATTTCCCATTCAAACTCCTGTCTTAATTCCAATTCTCTTTCATTCTTCTTTGCGTTAGTTCTTCGTTTTGTTTCCTTGGATAGTTCCATGTGCTCAGGATTAAGTTCCTCTTCATACTCCAGAATTTCCGTATCTGTAAATTCCATCAAATTTTGTGCTGCCAGTTTTCTTCGTGGTCCTCCTGAAGCAACCATTGATCCCTCAACTACGATGCCACCAGCATCCTACTTAACGAAAACTAAATATATATATATATATATATATATATATATATATATATATATATATATATATATATATATATATATATATATATATATATATATACGTACTGTAAGTAATATCACTGTATTCACAGCCACTGGACTAACTTTACCTATCTACGAGTTTCTGGATTTTATACGTGTACACTCGTTGCAGTGATATACACTCTGCACTTAGCAATCAACAAACTTGTTTTATACACATAGTACAACTAGTCACTGCTAATATTACACACAGATTCGCTAAATCCATAGCTTTCAGAATTATCAAACACAATTCCAACGTACTGAACAAATTCCAAATAATTCACAGAGATATTGGAATCTGCACCTTCAGAATTGTCAAACAAAATTCCAAGGTACTGAACAATTCCAAATAATTCACACAGAAATTGTGGAATCTCACCGCTACATTCGGGTTCAAAGGACACACAAATACTAAGTAAGGGTCCCAGAACTTTTATGTAAACTAAAGGTAAAGCAAAAAAAAAAAAAAAAAACAGCGTTGCTTACAGTACCAAGCCCATTATAAAAACTGCATGCTTTCACACCGTTCTTGTTTTAGTAGGGGTGAGAGATAAGAGATTTTAATTAATGTAACATGTGCCTTCTTCCATGGGCACATACTGGCCCATGATCAGTTAGCCATGGAAGATAAACAAACAGGACCGAACCTGTTGACAGTCTCTGATATCAAATATCCAGAATGTTGGAATTAATGTCCTGGAGAACTGTCAGTAATAACAGCTAGAATTTTATACAGGCATTGAGTAAAATTCTACTGAAAAAATATGTATGTATGTATGTATGTATGTATGTATGTATGTATGTATGTATGTATGTATGTATGTATGTATGTATGTATGTATGTATGTATGTATGTATGTATGTATGTATGTATGTATGTATGTATGTATGTATGTATGTATTATGTGCTGCGAACTATCACACCTTGCACCTCAGTACATAACACACATTAACAAATTTTAGTATCAGTCTATGGCTTCATTGAACGTGGAACAATATTTTAAACCATAACAGCTACCATAGGACCATATTCATTAATATTAAACTTGACTGTTATAGAAACCATTACTGTTGAAAACTCGTTGAGTACCATAATTATGCAAAGTAGCAGACGAAAGTTATCTGTCTTATAACGCAAATAATCAGTTTAACATACTCGTGGGTGTATAATCTCAAATAACGACAGGAAGACACAGAAAAAAATATTTTAAATTCGGGCCTAAGTTGTAAAATTAGTGTAAGCGGTAAATTGAGGGAAAAGGCATTACAGTCGAATAATACTCACCAAATAATGATGCAAACAAATACAAAAACAAGTTACTAAAATGGTAAATAAATTAAAATAGTGTGGAAAACATAGATATGTATTTATCTGAAGAAAAAACATTAAAATTAAGCTATTACTGAAGTATAATGAAAAGTAAAGCCAACGAATCAATATATCGATCTTTAACGTCTCCATTTGACGCCAATGAGTCGACACTAACATGTTCATCTTTAACAAGGCAACTTTGCTGAATCATTAGATTATAGTTTGGATTTATTCCGCTGGTGATATTAAAAGAGAAATACACGTCGTGGAAAAGGAAGCTCGACCTAAATCAAGTTGTTTTGTCATATGTCTAATGGACAAGATTGTTAAATTTTTAGATTACTGTATCTTATACAGAGAATAAAGCAATGCCCATTATTTAATAAATCATTATCCGTTAGCACGTTTAATATTTCCAGTCGCAGATAATACTGGTAAAAGTTTAAATTTTTAAATATTTTGATGGCAAGTATAATATTTCCATTCACATATAATGCTGATAAAAGTTCAACTTTGTAGATATGTTGAATATACTTCGTGTTAGGTGTATCAAGAAATCTGAACTGAGCATGATAAAGATAAAATTAACAGTTCTGTTATATACATCAGTGGTCCCCAACCCCCGGTACCGGTCTGTGGGTCAAATGGTACCAGGCCACCCAAGGTACATTAAATTATTTCCATTTTATTTACTGTTGTGTATTTCTCTTGAGTTTATATTCACTTTATATTCATTTATATTTATATTTATTTATATTCATTTTTGGTGTAACTGTGTTTTACTTTGAAGGCATGTTTAAATATAATTTTAAAAAAATGATTAAATCCGAACAATCTAAAATATAAACAATATCACCCCCCCTCTTCAGCTGGCCGTGGTAAAGTTATCAAACGTTGACCAGTCCGTGGCGACTAAAAGGTTGGGGACCACTGATATACATCACTGTGAACAATCAACTTTTTCTGAACGGTCACCCCTCTTATACGACTTATGCGTTTACAAAAGTCACGCGTTATTTACATCTGTCCTTCAACATTCTTTTACGTCTGTGATTAGCATTAAAAAAAAAAACGGAACTGCGTCTATCCACAGGAAATAGTTTATCGATGAAAATCCTTAAAAGTGACATTATTAAACGCATTATTTTAGTCTACCTATATTTATGCCGATGAGATCGTCGAGCTTCTGTTTTTCGATCGATTAAGAAATACTTGTAAAATATCTAATTATGACTCATTGAGAGCAACTTTTGTTAATGATCCTTTCCTGTTCTTAAGGGTTTCCTTCTGAAAACACTAAAATTCCCTTTCTTAGTGAATATTGTATAGTTACCTTTGATATAGTCTAATTTCTGTTGCGACCAATCAGATAAATTGCTGCGTTTGTGCGAGGGAGAGTTATCGCTATTAACATTTGAGTTTATAAAAAAAAAATGAAATAAAGTTATTGCTTTTCAAATTAAAATTAAATTTAAAACGTAGTTTGAATACCGCCAGCTCTTAAAAACTTCCCGATTGAGTTACCATAGTACGTACCACACTGCCTGTAGTCCGATGGTAATAGTTCCAACTGATTTGATTTCGGGCTTTGATGCTAGATCAAAGTAGTTTCCTTGAGCTCCACTCTTATTTTGTTTTGCCGATAAGGATCTTGCATAGTATAGTGGGTATTGGGGAAGAAATTACATTCGTGTAACTGATTTGATTACAATATTAGAATTTGGCCTCTGCCCTCTGTATTTGACTTGATTATTTGTCCGTCGGAGCGAATCATTGTCTAAAATGAGTTGATCTTTTGAACAAATAACAAGGCTTTGTTGCCCAGCAACGGGTTTTTGTCGCAATCATCTCTGGATTCTTTCCAAACCAGCTTCTGACAAAATTGAAATCTGATGTGTCGGTTGGTATATTTATAAATTTGTGATATATATTGCGATTTTTATACTAGCTACCTACCTACTTACCTACCTGCATACCTACCTACTTGCAGGCATACATACATACATGCATGCATGCACGCACGCACGCACGCACGCAAACACACACCCATCCATGCATGCATGCATGCATGCATCCATCCATCCATCCATCCATCCATACATCCATACATACATACATACATACATACATACATACATACATACATACATACAAAATAGTAATTATAACAAGGGTTAGAGCTTTTATATTTGATCAGAGGATCGTAATGGTGTAAAATACAACTGAACTGAACTTTTAAATTATAGTTGCGTGTGCACTTATTATGCATGTTCCACTGCAAAATACAGTTGTATCTCCACGTTATATCTTTTGCTGTATTGTGAATGGCTGAGAAAACCCCAGTAAATCTTCATACATGAATAGACTATACGTCTTACAGCTGACAAAAAATAATCCAGGGTGATTTTAAAATGTCATGGCAATTTTGTTATCTGAACCATATTTATAAATGTATTCAGTTAAGGTAATACGTTACGTTTAGAAAAAGCTATTTGTTAATTTCAAGGTCTTAAGTAATTTGATACCAAACAATCCTAATGGTTAATTTGGGGTATTTATCACTTTCTAAGGAACACTAGCACTAAGATTGTAAACAATATTTGGCATAAACCAGACGTTCGAACAAAGCATTATACGGCACCATCGTAATTTGTTTTAACAGTTTATTAAATAAACACCGAATGTTTCAGCTTTTAAAAAAATTATACCTCCACAGATATTTTATCAACAATCCTGATTTTATAGCTGCATAATATTTCTACGTGGTAGATGTGATACATGCAGGTGATAACAGCATGTAAACCATGTAATTTGTAGTAATATCCACCATATTTGTATTCCTTCATGCAGTAGTGTTTAAAGATCTTGTTGTACTAATTACATATATGTTATGTTTTTTAAATGTACAAAACTGTACTCAAGCAGCACGCACAAGTCGGATGTTACAGCTTGCGGAACAAAAAGCATGCATCTCACTTCCGTCATGGTGGGTTTGAGTCTTGTCCTCGACTAATATGGGTATGTGAGAAGAGAAAGCTTTACACTGGCTTCCTGTGAGTTGGTTATTTATACCGGTTTTTTTTTAGTGTTATACAATCACCGTATATACTGGTTATCATAGGACTATCTTGCCCTGATAAATGGCGTTAAAAAACCAAAAACAACAACAAAACATGTAGGTCAAACTAGTCTCGACATCTGTGATCGCACACGTGTAAAAGATCTGTATTTATGGTGACGTTTATATTTATTCAATATTGTGATAGCTGAACACTTTTGCCTACCATCTTTAGTAAACGCGGGACCCGATTTGTAGTATTTCGGCGGAGCAACCCACCACCTCTAATTTATGTGCAGGGGTCCATGTGAGCACGACATTTGGAAATAAGCTTTTAAACAAAATTGTATATGGTACTAAACTTAAAATTTTCTTCCATCGATTTAAATTTACTTTCATGAGATATATTTTTTTTAATCGGCTCTGTTGCCTTCATTCTAATCATATAAAGATGTTTTAGAAATATGACTAATAACATCAAACATTTCGTTTTGAACATTTGCTTTTCGACATTTATATTTTCAGCCTGGTCTGTATAATGTATTTTCACCTGGTTAATGTATTACAGAAATCTGACAAACCTACAGCGCCTAAATGAGCACTATACAGTAATGTCCCAATCAAACACTAATCCACAATTAAAAACTAATACAGTAATAAAATAATTTTTTGAAAAATGTAAATATGAAATTTTCAATTTCTCGTGTGTTTTGTGTATATTTTACGCTGGTCTTATGAGCTAGGAAAGAAATATATAAAATATATAAAATATTAATGTAAATAGTACGGAGATGATTTAATTTGTGATATCATACGAATCTTTTTCGTAAAAGTACGTATGTTTTCATTAAAGTTAAATTTATGATGATTACTACGAACGTTGACGTGAAAGGAGTAGTTGCACTGAGTCAAACATAATGAACAACAAGAATATAAAAGTCTTGTTAATTTTGAATTAGTTATTGTTAATAGTAAACAATACAGATATCACCAATAGATAAACGTTTTATATGTGCCTGTATTGCGTCTCGTTGATAAGTGAAGGACATCACAACACGCTTGACCTTTGGGATCTCCAGATATCCATTATCCTCTCTAAAAAACATTGAACGCAATACAAGCACTTAAATTCCTGTACTGATAACACGCATACAGGATGAGTGTACCCCAGGTACCACTACTCTAGCTAAAATAGGTCAGACAATATCGTTGTCTTGAACGAAGCAGCTCTACAATAAAATCGAAAACATTATTTTATATCAAAATTACAAATGTTTTTTTTTTTTTAAAGCAAAGGAGGTTTTTATGTCTGTATATTTTGCATTAAACCAGACCGTCAATAATTCCGTTACATTTAATTTTGATAACAACGACACATCGGAGGGTATCGTCGTAAAGGCACAACAAATCTGAAGTAAACATTACAGCTGATTTATAACCAAATTGCCATTTTCTACAGTTAATCGAGCGTTTTCATATTAAAAAAATATTGTACAAAACAAGACTAACAAGAAATCTTTGTTTGTGTGCTTTGAACCGTTCATATCAACCAGGCATACGTTTATTATCTGAATTACGGCTCACCAAAAATTGATAACATTTGTCATTTTTGAATAATGCACAACATAATTAAAATACCGTCTGTATATGCCTTTTCATCGATTTCACCTGCAAACAACATAGACTCGTATCGTAAAGCAGCAGCAGATCGGAGTATATGCTGTATGTGATACCGATTACAACTAACAGACTGCCTAGAGTCGGATCTGTTAGCGCATTATGCGACGTTAGATATGTAGTCTATCCAGTTTGCAGTCCGACGCTAGCTATTAGCTAGTATATACGGTATTTTTTATTCCTTTTGTGTATTCTTCAAAATACATTATATTTTTTAATTATCTTTATGGAGTCGCCTTATTCAGTTACGTAAACAAGCTTTTTTAAAAGCCTAATCTTATTAACTCAATATCCACGACGCAATAAATTTTGCTCAACGTTGGTAGTTTGGGTAACGTTAAAAAGCACTAGATCGTGTTCAGGTTCTTTGTGCTACATTATTGAATAGGAACACAGATTATACATATTTACATATTTACACACAATAAAAGTCAGATAGATTGCGGAACTAATAGAGAGAGAGAGAGAGAGAGAGAGAGAGAGAGAGAGAGAGAGAGAGAGAGAGAGAGAGAGAGAGAGAGAGAGAGAGAGAGAGAGAATTTTTCTTTTAAATTATGGATTATTCTTAGTTCTTTGGTCAGTCTGTTAAATTTTGAAGATAAGACTGTTTTTGATAAGACTCGATCGTTTGAGTAATTATTTGTTTTCTCGAAATGTATCTTATATACTTCGGCTGATGTATTTTAATGTAATAATAAGTGGGGGTAAAGATTTGCTTTGTGTTTGATGGAATCACTACAGTCATTAAAATCATCAAACATTAATATCTTATTTCCCCAAGTAGTATAAATGTTATAAGCTTTCATGTTCTGATCAAGAGACTGAAAGGAAGACGCAGCTCATTAAAATTGCACCCGTATTGAAAAGATTGCCAAGATTGCCGTATTGAAAAGATTGCTTCTTTGGTCATCCTCCGGTTTCAATAGCGTGATTTGACAAAAATGATATATGGCAAACGCTCCATCAACCCCCGCATATACGGATGGAGTTATGCTCAGAGACATCCCAGAATTCCCATTAAACAGCTTTGTTACTGACAGAGGGACTCCAGCTTCAGAATTAAGGGGGGGGGGCAATGTGATCTAACGTCACACTTTGACATCCATACCCGTCTCCGAAGGCAGTTAGACAATTCTGAGCAATAGTAGTAAAATGCATTTGGGGCTCATTACGCGGAAGCCCTTCAAAAACATTTGTAAGTGTATTGTTAAATATTGATTGGTCTGTAATTGTACTAATCCGTATACTCAGAATTGTAGACTTATGTTACTGCTTTTTTTAAGTAAGTCTGGGAAGTTTTTACAGTTTTTTTTTTTACAGTTAGTAGCAGTAATAAAGATTACATTCTGACATGGTGAACATCTTACGAGAATTTTTGATGGACGTTGTCGACGCCTTTTGATTTCATTGCATCGATGCTTGTCGTAAAATTGAAAGCTTGTTCTGGCACTGCTGTTTTCAGTTTGAGTTTTATATTTTTTTTTCAGGTTAACTGATTGTCATCAATAGCTTGTATGCCAAGGTGAACACTAAAGTTATATTGTCATCCATAGCTTGTATGCCAAGGTGAACACTAAAGTTATATTGTCATCAATAGCTTGTATGCCAAGGTGAACACTAAAGTTATATTATCATCAATAGCTTGTATGCCAAGGTGAACACTAAAGTTATATTATCATCAATAGCTTGTATAACAAGGTGAACACTAAGGTTATCTACGAGTTCATGAATTCGTCGGTTTCTACAATATTATTACAGAACTCGTTGTATACTTCATAAATCTTTTGGTCCGTAATCGCAGCATTACCCGTCACCTGGATAATATTACATTTTTAACTTGTATCTTAACATTTGAGCAAAACATCGAATGTTTTCGGCCTCTACTGTTCCTTTCAAAAAAGTCGTAAATAGATCGCTGTCTGAAGTTAGTGACAAAGTTTGTAATGCTTTTGGTAAATTTGCGTTTGTGTTTGAGATTTTATTTTAATGTGCTTTTGTATATGGCCTCTGCGCCCACTGCTTTTGTAAGGAACGAATGAGAGGAAGGAGTGGCGGTAATTTGTGCTTTTTGGAAGATAAATGTTATTGACATCTTATGTAATGCCATATATCTATCTTCAATACCATCCAGTCTGTCAGTAACACAAACAAGCATTATAAAAATTAAACAGTTCTTATTATAATCATTGTTGTATCTGAACACGATTTTTTTTCTTTCACTTAGTCTGAAATATTGTATTCTTTCTTATTGCTGTAGCTATCTCCTGTTTTCTAATCACGTACGCTACATTTTAAAACGTATATCTTTAATTTTAATTGTCAGAAGTAACGGTATCTATCACGGAAAAGAAAATAGGCCTATAGTTTCGTAGACACTTGTTACGTTACATGTATCAAGGGGTTTGACTTTTCTTCGATTTCAAGAGATCACAAATCAGATCCTAAGTTAAACATACATTTTTATACTTGGTAAATATAGTATTTAATTTTGTATCTACGCCAGTATCATGATTATTTACATTCAAAACTTAATAGAAATTTACATTTTAATGCATATTATCGGCAGGCTTGGATTTAACTGAAGTTTTCCCGATATCCAGAAATGGGTCAGAGTCTACATTCATGTCATCATCGTCAATTACATCCCCTTTAATATGCATTAATATTATTATTGTCTCTGAAATGTTTGTCAATCTTATTTTCGAATGTCAGATATTTTAAATCCCAAGAGAATAAATTTTTCTCTTAAAAATTTAGATGTTTGTGAAGCACACGGACTAAACCTAACTTGTCATTTAGTCTTATTAATTCCTTTGAACAAAACTTGTACATCGCTCAATTATTATAAAACACATTGCGTAAATTCTGTAACGAATCTCACAAAAACCGATTGTTTTTCTTTGTTATAAAAACACTTTGTGGATTACAGCTATTAACATCAACATATTTCATCTTTGATATTTGGTAACCATTTCCTATTTGTTACCCGCCTACCTCACCCCCATTTTACCTGAAACGGTTTGACAAAAATATTTGAAGTGTGCAAGCAGGCCAAGCAATCATTTAATACATTGCTTTGGTACTCATTTAGAGTTAACATCGGAACATCGATCGACCATATCCGTCATGTCATTAAATAAACTTCGGATGTTCATTGTTGCCATTAAGTACATTAAAAACTATCTTTCATATGGAACAATATGGTGGCGGAAGTAGACAAAGTCACAATCGGAAATTCTCTGCCTTTGCTGTCGTAATATATTTGATGCAATCTATAAAAGACGAATCAACAATCACATCAAACTGATGTGTAAAGTTAATTCGGGACATAGCGGAAACGGCCGAGTGATGTTCTGATCGCCAGAAGAAAGTTGTACATTTTCTTTTCGAAACACAGGGACACAGGGAACGAGATCAAATCTGAGATATCCCTACAAGAATATTGAAATCATACCTTGTATGCACACACACACACACACACACACACACACACACACACACACACGTGGTTTTGAAATTGCCTTAGCTAATTGCTTGTTTTCACTGAAATTCGTTTAATATTTTGCATACTATGCATCCTACGTCACGTGATAATCGTACACACTAATTTTACTAATCTCGATTGCTCAAAGCGGATATTGCTTTTTAAAACTGGTAATTGACATTTTTCTGATAGTTCCGTTCCCAATGCAATTTCCTATTAATACAGTCTATAATCCGTCTGAAGTTTGTCATAATTGTATTTTCATGCAAAAAATACTACAACATGGAAAATTTCAGGTATAACAATAGGTTACAGTTGAATAAATGTTTCTGCAAACAATGACTGAAATGATTATAATTGTTGCTGTCGCCGAAAGCAACTAACTTTGATAAAACATGCCCAGGACTATGCACCTGGGAGCCATACAAGACAGTAAACTAAAACGCTCAACACAAACATTCAGATGGGCAGAAATAAACAAATAAATTAAAAAAGTAAAGAAATATACATTACTCCGGTTCTTGTTTCGGCAATTCAGACTACTATACATAATACTAACATACTTTTTTATGGATTCATCGCTTGATTTTAAATTCATGAGTCAGATACTACTGGGAACCATGGCTTGTTTTTAAGATTCATTGTCAGCCCTAAACGGGGTCCACGGCATGTAATGTGATTATGTGATTATGATTTTTCACGTAGCTTTAACAATTTTTCAGTCATATAGCTACGATGTCTGCAGTGCGGCAGTTTATAGTGATGTCTTGCACGGGGGTAGACATATAGCATAATGTCCCACCCAGTCACATTATCCTGACACCAGGCCGATCAGTCCTAACAATAGCCTCTTAATGCTGAGCGTCAAGCGAGGCAGCTGTTAGTACAGTTTTTGTAAGTCTTTGGTATGACTCGACCGGGGATAGAACCCACGACTTCCCGCATCCGAGGCGGATGCTCTAACCACTAGTCCACCGGAGCGGTTGTCCACGGCATGTTAAAGATTTATTGGGCAGATCCAGTATCTACTGAGGTTTTATTTAACCCACATGCAGCATGTAACCATCAGTAAATTAAGTTTGAAACTAAGAAGTGGATACAAATGCGGGAGGTCGCGGGTTAGAACCCCGCCGAATCATACCAATGACTTATATAAATGGTACTAACGGCTGCCTCGCTAGGCGCGCATCATTGAGAGGTTAGTATTACGACAGGTCAGCCATTTGTCAGGATTATGTAACTTGGCGGGACATCATTGCTACATGTATGCGTCATGATGCCCCAAATGTTTGACATTACTATAAACCACAGGTGCTCGACGCGAGCTTGATGTTAAAAAAAAACAATACTCTGATGGAAAAAAGTCGTACAGAGTGACAAAAGTACCTCAGATTGCTCCCATGACCCGTTCTGAATTGGACCCTCTCTTTCAAGCTATATAAGGGACAAGGTAAGTAACTTACGCACATTTCGTTCCACCCATGACCATCTCTTACATAGTATGATAGAGAGGGTCCAATGTATGGCTTTTGTCCTTCCTATTATTGTTTCTTAACATCAACTTTGCGTCGAGCACCTGTGCTATAAACTGTTATAATGCAGAACTCGTAGTGATAAAAAGGAAAAATTGTTAGTTATGTTCAAAATCGAAATCACACACACACGCACGCACACGCAAGCACACGCACGCATACACACATGCATGCACGCACAAATACGCAAAGACACACATACAAATGTGGATACATTTGTATTGGGCAGTGATGGTTTTCAAAGTGATCAAGAGGCCGAAAGATCTAAGGTGCTTGCCTTTAGTTATTAATCTCACTTCTTCCCTCATGAGTTCGATTCTTGGCTCGTTCAACATCGGCAAGTAAGCTTGCCGATAGTTTACCGTGAGTCTGTGAATCTTCCGTGTTTTTTTTTTTCATTCACCAGTCATAATGGCTATTATTTATAACGCACGATGTGCTGCATGATGGTATTAAAACAGCAGTCTCTTTTGTCCATAGTACAAAGGGATATAATCTTGTCAGGGATAATAAATCAATCTCAATTGCATTACCTCCCCTGTATTGATGGCTAAAGACTTTAAGAGATCGCGATACTAATACAGTGATAAAGTAAATCTATACAAAGACCATGACATAAAAAATCCAATAACTTTACATTTCTTAGTTCTCATGATCAAATATATATTTATCAGTATAAGTGCATCATGCATGACAGCTTCTTTGTAGAAAAAAAACACGAGCCGTTGCATTTTGAGGCTCTACTTGTGTTTTTGAAACAAATTGCTTTCAATGCCACAACAAAGAGTCAGGTGTTAATTTCAGTATAAATGTTCCAACTCAAGTCTGTTAAGGAACTTGAATTCCATCAATAAAATGTCTCTATTTTTTCGGTTACAACTAGGTTAAGTTATCAAAATATTCTTGTCACCAAAATCTAACTTTAATTATCAACCAGTCCTGGCCAGCCAAATCGATAATCTTGACTATATCCAGACTGGTTCCCATTTGCCATATAATTGTAGTACCGTGAGTCCTGAAACATGTATAAATCACTTACGGATTTTTGTTTACTAAAATTAGCTTGGGAAATAAATACTAGTCAACAGAAGAACTAACATTCGTGTCTATATATATTATGGATAAAGAAATAAATTTGGACACTCTTGACCATTGATTGTGGACACTCTTGGCAACTATTCAAATGTAATATGACATTCAAGTTGATCTTGCCAATGTCTAATAATCCAACTGAATGGTTTAAGATGCATCCATAAAACACGGTATAAACATTTCAAAATGAACCATGCGTTAAGAATGTAAAGAGTTAACAATTGAACCGGTACCTCCCAGTGAATTCACCCGAATCTACTCAGCCCCACGCTGAAATATGCATGTAACGAGTTGTTGACGCAGTCCCGAAATGCTAGCAAGAACTTTACCGGTCAAAATATGGTTAGTTCTCAATACATCCTTATTCGTACCAAAACGTTTATGTCAGCATACATTTACTAGACTGTTATTGAGAAAAAAGGTCAAATCTTTCACTACAATCTGCAGACTCAACGTTCTTAATATGCCATATCGTGGGGTCCCGTGTATCCAAGTAGTCTAAGGCACTAACAGTTACATCTCACCTTTTTTTGACAGATTTCGAATTTCTTCTCATCTTATATGCGCATGCGCATGTGTGAAAACTAGTCAGTAGCTTCGGGTTATTGGCCGCCTGGGTTCTTCCTCCTTTAAATATTCTGGCCGCCATTATCTACCCGAACATGTACTAAATATAGCTTTAATCTCACAGAACCAAATCCACATCCTCATCGTACTATGTGCTTCACAAGTTCATAGTACACTTACCCACGTGACCATGAACTGCACTTATGGGGTATAGTAAATTCGTAATACCAGCTAATTGCTAATTCCAAATTTGGTCAGCTTCGACTACGATACAAAACTGGTGTTTCTCTCGTGAGTGTTTTCAAAAGGAAAACTAATGCCCGCGACTCCATGTTTCGGGGTAGAACTTAGCCTTCACTTCAGAATTTAATGTTCTGAATATAATAATCAACTTTGTAAGGATCATCTAGTACAACATTTATTAATGAATTAATTAATGTGCAATTTAAAGGCCACCGGCCACACTCCAAAATTTTTCTGTTCATATTAGACTTGCATTACATGATTAAAAGAGGTTAAATCGCACAAAAAGAACAAAAAATATCAAGTGTAAAGAAGAAATAATAATTTAATTACTCGAAATAGACGTAAACAACGCAGTTACTTTCCCTTAGCTACGATTTCCACCTATAGAGGACGCCAGCCGAAAATTACGTACATTTACCCCACAAGACGAAGTACATGGTTCTTGCTGTCAAAAAATAAAACATTATAAACTATAAATAGGGAACATTTAGATGAAACTACTGAAAACTAATTTACTGTTCAGCCTTATATCGATATTCTTGCTCGAAACACTAGATTACGTCGCTTTCAAAATTGTTCCATTCTTTCAATTTATTTTGAAAAATTCCACTTAATACAGATAAAAAGGAATCAATATTGGTTTTCTATGTCGGCCGTCTATTTAAAAAAAAAAATCGGCACACTTAAAAGAATCCAAAGAAACCAAACTTGACTTCCTTATGTGGGCCTACTTCATAAAAAAAAAAATCGGCACACTTTAAAAGATGCCAAAGTTAGTTTTCGGGGTTGTTTGTTTTGTAATAAGAAAAAAAAACCTTTGCATTTGATATCCTGTTGGAAAGTTTAAGGTATGCATTTACTGCTCGTTTCAAGTTGTGCTTATCTATCACCCGGATGTTGTTTCTCGGATGTGATCATATTTATAGTTTGCAGGGCAAATTGTATACACAACACTAACGTGCTAACACTTTTGTAACCCATGCTAGCGAAAAGAGTATCATTTGCATTCACAGTGAATGTATTTTAAACTAATGATTTTTATTTGCGCGATACCGTCGTATAGTTAACTTGGATACAATACAATCTTAGTCAATTTTCACCTTGTAATGCCATGCGTGAATGGGAGATGCTTACAAGCAATCGGATGATATTTTCGTCTCTTTTGTGGTTTTGTTATTTGACATAAGCGATTTACTCTGTAGTAAGGACGCATACGCAAACCGTCATCCACTAAATGGGTATATTTGCTTTCGTGGGTATATTTTTTTCTTTGACAAATTTCTTTCATTTTATTTTCAATTAAGTGTATGTTACCTTGCGTGGGGGGAGGATCACAAATTCAGCACAAAATTAGAGCAAATATGATTGACGATATTGGCTAGTAATGACAAGGTTTAAATTTACGCGCACTAGCGAAAGGAAAACTTGAAAACTTTAAAACAAACAACAAAATTAACTGGTAGAAGCTCATATTGCAGCACCATTGACAAAATTGCTCAACATTTCTCTCTCTCTCTCTCTCTCTCTCTCTCTCTCTCTCTCTCTCTCTCTCTCTCTCTCTCTCTCTCTCTCTCTCTCTCTCTCTCTCTCTCTCTCTCTCTCTCTCTCTCTCTCTCTCTCTCTCTCATGTGTAGCCGAGTGAGTATCTTATGCAGCCGTGTTACAACGTAAAGCCTAAAATTAAATATATTTTTTTAATATCTCATGTGTACTACCCTTAGAAAAATGTATACATATTCTGTAGAATATTCTTTGTTAAATTTTATTGTGAAAAAAATGAATATTGATAATTTGACTGGAAGACTTGAATTGAGAATATCGTTGTGCAGATGCATATATTTTAGCATAAAAAATGTATATAAATATTTTATTTACAATAAGCAAGATATATGTATGCTTGTGCTTTCTCCTCTCTCTCTCTCTCTCTCTCTCTCTCTCTCTCTCTCTCTCTCTCTCTCTCTCTCTCTCTATCTATCTCTCTCTCTATCTATCTATCTATATATATATATATATATATATATATATATATATATATATATATATATATATATATATATATATATATATATATATATATATATATATATACGTTGCAAAGTATGATTATATTCTTTGAAAGAATATCAATTTCGTATATATATTTTCCTTAAACCTATTTCTAAAACGTATTTTACAGAGTATCTACTTGTTGTTTTAAGAAAAATAAATTGTTCAAACTATTATTAAGTTGAGATGAATTGTCTTTCGATTTGGGTCGAATTATTTTGGGCATAATCCAGCATAGTGATGCAACTTTCCCATCCCCTGACCCTATTATATCTCACAGCTTGAATTCACTTTTTTTGGAAAACATGTCTTTCGAAAAAAGAAAGAATCCTTTATCCCATCATCACTCTTTTGGTTACATACATATGCAACACAGTGCGTGCATCTTATTTGCTGTACAAATCAGATAGACATTTACGTTGGGAAATTAAAGTTTGAATAGTTAGATTTAATAGAAGGGAAAAATGTACCTCATATCCTTGTTTGGCACGCGGAAACTACCGATTATTTACGGAGATTGCCGAATAATTTTTACATCTACAAAAGTGTTTTTTTAAGACTAATTAGGCATTTTTATGGTAGGCGAACATAACAAATGCGTTTAGCTTACGACTATAATAATTCCACTCGTTTGTACAAAATAGGTAGCCGGTGACCTTTAAGTAATAAACGGCGAATAGAAATCAACAATTACAAGGGAGGTAAATGCTACGTAAAGAAAATGTTTTCTTATAAAGTTATTTCCCTTGCTTTGTTTCTTGTGCTGTTTGTCGAAACCATTTCAAAAATCGTATTATATAGTTCACTTTGGATATTTATTTAGTCATAAAACTAATTGATATAGTTATAAAAATATGCATTGAAATATTTAATCGATAACCAACAGGTAAACTAATAATTCACTTCAGATACTACGATCACTTAGCAAAGTTACGAGAACCAGTACATCACTTTACACACAAACAATAACTGGTATCAAATTTTGTTTCGTAAAATTAAATAAAAAAAGTTTGGTCAAGATAAAAAAAAATTAATTAATCAGTATGAAGTATCTCAGCTTTTGATAAAAAAGAAAAGAACAATTCTATATATCAGAGAGTTTACATTGACATATTTTTTAAAAATGTAGCCTTTTGTAAAATTATCTTGCATTGTTCTCTTCTCCTCTGTCTGTCCGTCTGTCTGTCTGTCTGTCTGTAAGCGTGCGTGCATGCATGCATGCATGCATGCATGCATGCATGTATGTATGTATGTATGTATGTATGTATGTATGTATGTATGTATGTATGTATGTATGTATGTATGTATGTATGTATGTATGTATGTATGTATGTATGTATCTCTCTCAAAATCAGTTGTATCAACTTATACTGACTCATTCAGAAAACTAAAGAACAATTCTTTAATTAGCTAATTTTTATTAGTTTTTTATTTTCAAATATTACAGTTAAGGATCTATACGTTTATTCGTTACCCTGAGCATTTCGTTTATATTTTAACAAAAAATGTTGCTTTTTCCAAACATAGCTTTGTATTCGTCGCATTTATGTTCTATTTTCCTTTTGTAATCACCCGTCCTTGAATTACAGTTGCTATTTTTTTTAAATTAGCTTATACCGTGTTTTACTGTGTATTCCATTATTGATGTCTATAAACTTGGGATTTTAAGCTATTCAGATGGGTTGCGTGATGTAGTAACAGCAAACAGTCAAGTCGAAACAATCTACTTTTATCTCAAGACATAATTATCTAAGCGAATTATTTTTGCTATTGATAAAAGTTAATTGATGGAAAAATCTTGTTTCTTAAAGGTCTTGTTTTATTGCAAATTTTGAGTGTATTTCAGATGTTTACAGTTGCACTGCTATATAGAAATCATTCCTTTCGTTTCAACTATTGCGCTCGTATTTTGTGAGTGTGCAAATGATAAACTATTGGTGATAACTTATCTAGCATACAATTCCACGCACAAACAACGTATCGATAAACAATGATCATTGTTCAATACGGTTCGTACGATGTAAAAATTCAACAAGTGAAGATAAAACACTTTCAAGGCGTTGAGGGTGTTTCAAAATTTGTAGGGTTCAGCTTTCAATACGTTTGTCGTGGTTTCCTCTCTACACAGTGTGGACGTACTTATTTAAATATTTTACAAAGCAACCAATTAATTTATTTTAGAAGGAGAAGACTGCCCTTTTTCGGAGCAGAAACGTTTGAAAAAATACAAATTCCGACTGTCAAAAAGCTCAAAATCTTTTTAGCTCTGTTTCACAGCATAAAGAAAGCTGCATTATAAAGGTACTGTTAGTTGAGAAAAAAAAAACATACCGTCAGATTTTAAAAAAAAAAAAAATATCCAGTCTCGAAAGAAACTCAGTGTCTCCCATCTAAATTATTCCCTGATCGTTCCTTTACTGATGATTGAGTTCCGCGATCAACAAGAAGTCCGAAAATGAGAACAAATTTAGAGATCTGCGTCGACTTCGTTAAAATTCCTTTAGAAATACAAAAGGAAAGATTTATGAAAACAATCATATGGTAATGTTCTGTTTTACAGCTCATTATCCTAAATGTGCAAATGAGAGTATCGTTAAAAAAGTGAAATAAATGGAGAAAATGGATGACTAACAAGAACGTTTGCTGTCAGCAACAATATGATGATCATAGAAATTGGCTTAAATTTGTAACCGAGACTGTCGTAAAAAAGAGAATGAAATAAACGAAGGAAATAGATGGATAATAAGAACGTTTGGTTGCTGGCAGCTAGAGCACGATGCTAATAGAAATACAGCGTGTGCTGTTTTTATTGGGGCATTCAGTACGTTGTATAGTTCGCCCAATATTCAAACGAACGTTAAGAACGTAATCTTCAAAGTTCAACCAGTTCCTATATTCTGTTGAAATTCGCACATGTTTTATTTGCTATACTATACACTTCCACGCTGCCATCGGACATGATGCCATTACTTTATCGGACATAGGCCCACTATTCTCTTTAGTCCAATATATAAATTATATATTCTTAAATTTTATTATTCCAAGAAAATGTTGTTGTCGTTCTTCTACTTCCATGATGACCATTACATCACTATTTTTTTATATTATTTTTCTGTGAGCACGTCAATGACTGTGCCGATTTGTACTCAGAACTGTCTGTGATACACTGGACTGTAGCTGCTGCTTCCGGTTGCTTAATAAATAGAAGACGTGTTACAGTTCCACGCCTTTGCACTGCCACAATTCTTCTCGGCCCATTTGTACGTAGCACTATTATAGATGAGACTGCGCCAAGTGGAATAAACCTGTGCGAGATCTTCCCAAGAGTTATAGTCAATGCTGAAGTGTCGCCTTCCCACCTACAGCTCACAGCAGAAGATCTTTCTTATCAGTCGTTAGTCTGACAATCTTGTGATGTGGCTCGCCCATCTATGATTTCTTTAGCAAAATTGTGGATGTTTGTAATGCCTGCCCGTGAAAGCTTCAGAGTCTGTGACATTTTGACACCATCTTATTGTCATCAATTTCATGGGAAGATGGCTCACCTTACTGGCAATGTGTCTGTATATCGTCTTGGATTCACATGGAAACAGCATGGTCGACAACATAAATACTTTGTAGACCATTCGTTTTGAATGCAGGCTGATGTCTCTGCGTTTATACAGGACTGCGTGTACCCTGCCAACACTCAGACTTGGTGTGACAATTCTGGTCAATTGTTTTCATTGCCGATGAGGGATGCTTGTGACTATGCTGCCGTGATACGTTACATTTTCTATTTCCGGGGATGAATGGCCATTTGCCTTGATGGCAAGCTTAACGTAAGGCTTCCCTGATACAGGTTGGAGCATCACCCGTCTTCTTAATACTGACTGTGAGACCGAAAATGTCACAAGCTGAAGAGAAATGGTTCATAATCTGTAGCATAACAGACTCAGATTTAGCATGGGTGAGCAGCCATTAGCAAATAGGAGATCACCAACAGACGTTTCCTCTAACTGTATTCGCATCTAGTCTTCTCAGATTGATGAGCAGTCATGTGTCTATGTCGATCGATCCCAGTCTCATGGTTGCGGAAGCATGGCAGAGAACATCCTGCTAAAGAGGGTTGTGGCCAACAAACAACCTTCGTTGACTCCATGGAGACTGGGAGTTGTAATCCATAATAGAACCATAGTTTGCCACAATCGTCCAGAGGCCCTCATGATTGACTTTGACAAAGGCTTTTGTCAGATCAACAAAAATTGTGTTTAGGCTAGAGGTCTGTTCCTGACGTTTCTCGTGGAGTTGACGAGCTGCAAATACCATGAATATGGTCCATCGTCCTTTTCAGAAGAGAGGCTGACAGGCAGGAGCCCTTGGTCGACTCAGTAACATTACGACGAGGATTGTACCGACTATTGACTGCAAAGATATGCACAAATAGTTGTCGCGGGATTGCATGCAGCTCATTCGCTTGTACAAGAAGACGGGTGCATCATTGTGTTCCTGGCGTAAAATTCCTCAAATCTGCATTGAATGGAATAGTTCAATTGGTTTCTGTGTCATGTACGAACCTCTGGCTTTGTTCAAATCTGTTGGTATTGAATCTGTTCCAGGTGATTTGCTTTTTGACAACAGGTCAATTATTTTCTCAGTTTCATTAAGCGTGGAAGATCGGCAAGTGATGTATTGAGTTCCACTTTCGGCCGTCAGTTAATTGTACCCTCATTGAGAATATTTTTGTGGCGTTTTGCCTATTTTTGAATTATCATTTCTTTGTTAGCAGGCAGAGTGGTGCCGTTATCATTCAGTATTGGAGATGTTCTTGATGAATGTGGCTCGTAGATTATCTCCGAAACTTTATAAAGTTTTTCGAGCCATCCCCGCCTCTTTAGGGCAGAATCACAATATGGGTTTTGTTTTTTTTTTTTGTTTGTTTGTTTTTTTTTTGTTGTTTGCTCAGCCACGCCACTCTGAATTTGCATTGGACAGTCCTCTTGAATTTGCTAAAGACTACCTTCTTAGAAGATGAAATACTGTCTTATAAACAGACCATTTGGAGCCGATGTTTCTTGTTCTATGGTCTCCATATGGCATCGTCTTACATATTGAAGAAATATTGATGTTTGTGGCTTGTGAGGTCGATGATGTTGGATACAGCTGAGTTCAAAGAATCGTTGAACGGTTCCCTGTTTTCCTTGACATTCTCTTGAGTTTGCACCACTTGTTTCCTGTTGACTGCAGAGTTCTTCAATAAGCGCTTGTTTTAATGTCTCCTGCGTAAGGTCTTTGGGCACGTGTTTGCTTTATGGTCATCAGCTAGTCTGAATGCAAATGAGCCCGTGGGTAGACCTTCATTCTGCACTTCATATGGCGTTGATTCCGCCCATCTCTTCTCTTCACTGAAGTGTGGGTGCATTCAGGACATCTTGTTGCTGTTCGGCACTAGGAAGACTTTTTGGTGATTACGAGTTTGTATTCGGCGCCATTCCTCATTAGGAGGAGTCCGTTATTGTCGTTTAGGTGGCTGATAAATATTTACCATGTCTGGCGATATGCACCAAATCTAGCGTAGAAGTCGCCAATAATGATGACGTTGCCTGTCAATAATGATGAGATTTCATGCCAATAATGATGAGGTTGCCTGCCAATAATGATGAGGCTGCATGCCAATACTAATGAGGTTGCCTGCCAATAATGATGACGTTGCCTGCCTTCCGTACTTAGTCATCATAAAATCTGTCCTTGATCTCATCTAGATTGGTCATAGCGCTACATACACGCTGACGATAGTTGCATGTCTTTTCAAAACAGTGGGTGTCTCATTTGCGTGAGTCATTCAGTCCTTTGGAAGATATGTGAACTTGCTGAGTAGCAGTGATTTTATGGTAAACCCAACACCAGCTGTACATCGTTCGTCCTTACTTCGACAAGTCCAAAAGAAGGTAAAACCGGCTCCAATTTGGTGGGTTGTCCTTCCTCATCTACGTGAGTTTTACTCAAGATCTGAATGTTGAATCTGGTCAGTTATCTATCAACAAGAGCTTTTGATTTCTGTGGACTATATGCCTATATACTGCCCATTAATATGTGTACATTCCCGGCACAGACGGTGAGTGGTGTCACCTTTGCCTTGTTATAATACGGGTTGCAAAGGTGGGATTCCACTCAGCAGTGATATGCGAGCAGTGTTAAGTTATTTAGTGCACATTTTCTGCGCCCGAATGCTGTAAAAACAAGTATTTTTTGATAGATTATAGCGATAGAACCAGCATACTGATTATTAAAACTGATATTCCAAAATGGATTAAATAACAAACTTGAGCAAGGTTTTCAATGGTTTTACATTTCAGCAGAATTAAAGTTTTTATTTATATAAGAAACAGTCAAATACACGAATATCGTCAATCATATATAAATTGTTTACGCTTTTTCATGTACTTACAGCAACATTATTCAAATGTAAAGTGCATGATATCTGAGAAGCAGTTCACCTCGCTAATAATGTGTGCTCTTCGCTGTAGAAAGTAGTTCCGTGGAGATAGCTATTGTTCTTGCCTTAAAATTGAATTTTTTTCTTTGGAGATGTGTAGTATATGTATTACATCATCATTATGTGGGCAGCTAAGCTTCCACCTAGTTTGGTGTTTTATAGAAAGACTATTTCATTGACCTTGTATCAAATGGTTTGTGTCTCCATCCTAATCTATGTTTATAAACCATTTGATTTCCAAGAATCGCAATAATATTCTGACACGGTATGTCTGTCCATCCATATTCACGTACTTAAAATTGTACGGTAGTACGAATATAATGACCTCGAACTCCGCCTACACGAATAAAGCTAGACACGCGACGTTTAAGCCAAATAGTGTCCTTTAGGTGTAGATTTTGCTAACACTTTATAATTTTTGTTATCTCTTCCCTTTGTGCATGGAGGTGATAATTTTGAACTAAATTTCAGATAAACCCTAAGATGATTGCATTGCATTTCTGAAAACTGAATCACCCCGTACTCTTCCTTAAATACAGAAAAATCGGCGTTAAAGGGAAAATTTTACATATAACGTACTCAGAGAGGGATGTATTTTGTCAACATTCCTATACCTTGTTTACATTAATAACCTTCTACATGAATTGCAGGAGTCAAAATTAGGGATACTTCTTTGAAATGGATACTTGTTGGAAATTCAGCACTAGCTGAAAAAAATTGATACAATTATGTTAACAATCCAAATCACACAAACACACACGCACGCACAGACACACGTGTCAGCTGGTATAAAACAATTGTAATACCTTCATCCATTTATGGCTGTGAAGTTTTTTTCGAAAATCATATACAAAGATTTAAGAAAGCGCAATGTATTTCAGCAGCATATTTTCTACAAGGATTTTCTGAAAAAAATACGAGCTAGAATGAATGAATGTTTACTGGGGATAAAGAGACATGTATGAGAAACTGATAGATGGAAACTAAACGTTTTTAGTACATGGCGCAATCTTCCAGAAAATGTAACATATTAATGAATATTTTTAATTATACTATTCCTACATCTTTCTAGAAACGATGCTATGATACAGATAGGTTCTTTTTCCCGATACACAAGTATCACATTTATGAATTATTGAAAGTTTTGATAGAGACCGAATGTTTCCAGGAAAAATGATGTGGAAACAAATTATTAAGCATGCAATTGATAAGTATGACTACGATGGCTTTAGAAATTTATTCCACACTGGCATTTCATACAAGAGATTCAGAAACATTCATGCATCAATAAAACCCTTAATTTTATAGCAAAATCATAAAACAACGAATTACATTTAATTTCATCTATTGCAAACGTTTTGGTAACTGTTTTAACTAATACCACACAAGTTTTTAAGCACAGCAGCTATTCTTGTATAACTAATAATCCAATCATTTTATTTATTATTTTTTTTTTATTTTTTGCTGTTATAACAAATGTGCGACAAAGAAAAATATTTTGACACGTAAATAATTTTGACATTCGTCTTGGTGTATACCTTTATAATAGATAAGATGAGGATTTTATTCGACACCTTCTTCTTACGGAATTTCCCAAAGGTATAGGCCTAGTCGAGACTGAAATAGTAAGAAATTGCATAATGTCTGTTTCAATGTTCTTTGCATTTATAGTATATGGATTCACTTCTTAATAATAAGATCGACTTGTCCACTATTAAGTTTTGGGAGACGAGTGATCGTAGAAAGCATGGAAGTCCTATCTCCTTGTACGCTATTTATGACATAACATCAGTGCTCCCTGGGCAGTTGCCCCGGGCCTCACTCTTCAAGATGCATCATGCTGCCCATATTGTTAATGAATAGTAGGGCCGGTAAGGAGCTTTAGTGCCTTGCTTTGCCCAGAGCAATATTACTTATAATACAAAATTAATGATTATAATTATACTAGTTAAGTGTTAGTGTTCGCATGTTTACGCCTTACTTTACAATAAATGAGATGATATATAGCTTGAAATCTAGAGATATTCCCATCCCTTAATCATGGACATTCTTGCTGGGCACGAACAGACGTATGCACAATCTGACTGATATTTGCCCCTTTAGCATCTCTTATTCTTATAGACCTACGTAAGAAACTATCACTTATTCGGATCGGGGAGCAAGAAGCTGTAACTTGGGGTGGAGGTCAAAACGTGGAAGCACGGGGATAACGTCATTAACAAAGATGTACGTATGCTTTTATGTTTGTCTATCAGGAACATACATACATACATACATACATACATACATACATACATACATACATACATACATACATACATACATACATACATACATACATACATACATACATACATAGAGAGAGAGAGAGAGAGAGAGAGAGAGAGAGAGAGAGAGAGAGAGAGAGAGAGAGAGAGAGAGAGAGAGAGAGAGAGGAGTCTGTGTTTGTCGTATTTTTTAAGATAAGAGAGAGGGGTTGAGATTGGGAACGGAATAATCGTATTATATCTTCGTATCGCGTACTATCTAGTTTCAAAAAATCAACAACTGCTTATGACTTAATATTAATATTGTAAAACATCGTATTTTGGACTTCTACGTGGCGCCAGGCATTTTATGTGCCTCAAAATTCTTTTGACCTTTTGAGTATTCAATACACTTAGCGTAATTGTTATTTATTTGTTTGTCATATAGACGTAGCCAAATTTCCTTGCCACTTTTCTTAAAAATCTTTCTAGTAGTTGCTACATTTATATAATTCCTATTTTGCAACACTTTTAGTATAATAAATAAGTACATGTAAATTCTGTCAGATTGTCAACGGAATCTCTCTGCCTCCACTTTTTAGATCAATAATTTTAATCACCTGTAAAACTGTATTCACACACACACACACACACACACACACACACACACACACACACACACACACACACACACCTTATTGTGGTGTGTAATTAGTCGTAATGCGAGTGATATGATCATGGTTTTAACGTAGCTTCAATACTTGTTCAATCATATTGCTATGATGTCTGCAGTGTGGCAGTTTATAGTGATGTCTAACATTTGGGAATCATGCCGCAGACATGTAGCATGATGTCCCACCCAGTCACATTATCCTGACACCAGGCTGACCAGTTCTAACACTAACACTGAACGCCAAGCGAGGCAGATGTTGGTACTATTTTTGTAAGTCTTTTTTATGACTCGACAGGGAATCGAGTCCTCCCGCATCCGAGGCGGACACTCTACCCAGTAGGTCACCGGAGCGGTGAGTTTAGTCGTAATAGAATGTGGACTGATGCGTGCAGGCAAGATGCCGTTTTCCAGCGGACCTGGATTCTAATGTCTTTAGTGTACGAATTCAAACTTCTCTAACCAGTATGATTACTAGTATTATTAGTATTAAAATATTATCTCTGCCTAGCATTATCACGCTTATCGCGCATTCTTCTGTTGAATCCAGAGACAGCGATAGCACTTTTCCGTTTGTTTGGTGTACATTTATAATAATTCTCTCTCTCTCTCTCTCTCTCTCTCTCTCTCTCTCTCTCTCTCTCTCTCTCTCTCTCTCTCTCTCTCTCTCTCTCTCTCTCTCTCTCTCTCTCTCTCCCCCCTCTCCCGCTAATATTAGGCTGGATTTTTGTACGCCGTTCGTTGCTTATCTGATCTCTCCCTCTCTCTCTCCCGCTAATATTAGGCTGGATTTTTGCACGCCGTTCGTTGCTTATCTGACTGCCTGTCGAATCTTAAAAATAGCCCTACGCCCTAGCATAGTATTCGATATCCAATAATGCTTGTATGTAATTAATTGTCATCTACAGCTGTCCGCAATGTGGCTGGTAAAAATTATTTGCGTCGATCTTTTTTGTTATTGCCAAAATACACGGAAATTCTCAATATCCGACACGCCAATCTAGCTCAGAGCAGCGAAATTACATTTGCGCCGCTTGCAAACCATTGCCACGGACTTTATGACAAGGGACACGATATAATTTTGGCCCAGTTACCATATATTGTAAAATAAACGCGCTTTAAAAAATGAAAGAAAAATATTTCCGGGTATAATAAAGAGTAAAGAAGAAACTAAAAACTACAACAACGATAACAAAAGCAACGAATGTTGAGAATCATATTGAAGAGGAATATAGTTTACTTATTTATTGTTTGACAGGAAAAGTTTTGCAAATTTCTAATTTTTAATACTTTCTTTGTTCGGTTATATAAATATTGCATCTTAAATCTGCCGAGAATGGTCGCCCTCTGATATTTTCTAATCTTCCAATAAAGGTCCCATTTATATTTTTTTTTCAATGTTGAATATTCATCTTTACACATCATTAGCGGTGGTTGATATTGGCAACATGCAGTCCTGGATGGTTTCATTATCGACATTTTCTTTGATGAGCAAGTTATTAGGTTTTCCAAATGAAAATGCAGTAAGTTTGGAAGTCGTTTCCTAAAATCGGTGAATTAAATATCACAGGTTCCAAATACAATTTGCTTTTTTCAGTTCAGCAGTATTAGGACATGCAGGATTGATAATGTCAGAATGTTTCTGCTAAAGATGTCAACCATTCTGGATTTTCACATGTGTACAGATTTGATTTATTAGTTGCAGATTAGATGCATTAGTACCAAAGAGTACAAGAAAAGCAGAACCTTTCATTATTGAGTGTCCTTTTCCAAGAAAGTAGTACTGACTACTATGCTTGTGGTTTTGTTGTTGTTGTTGAATCTAACGCCATTTTTCAGCACACGATAGACTATTCATGGCGGCCAGTATTAATGGTGGAGGAAAAACCGGGAAATCACCGGAAAGAACCACCGACCCACGAGAAGCTACAGGCAAGCTTTCTCACATATCCACATTTGCCGAATCCTAGACTCGAACCCACGCAGACAGAGGTGAGATGGCAGTGATCCGTAACGGACAGCGCTTTAGACCACTTGACCAATCGGGGCCCCTGTGGTTTTTTATCCTTTTCATTTTTCATATATCGTCAAAGCATGCTATTTATCGAAACATATAAACTAAGCCAATTGCGCAGTAATGCTTCAGTACAATTATTCTGACCGGAGTTTATGTTTAATAGCATCCGTCCTTTCATCTTTTAATTTTTTTCTTAAGTTTAGGTTTAATAGCATCTTTCCGTTGGCATTCTCTTTTCATTTTTTTTTTCATTTTTTATTCTTTAATAGGCAAATTCACCAATAGGATATTTTAAACTTTGGTGATTTTAGGCTTCAATACTAAATTAGTGACAAAGTATAGTCCAACTGGGGATAAGTTATCGTATGTCAGTGGCAAAATTCGTTTTTTGGTTTGCTTGAAAAAGTGTATCGCCCACGGGAATTGCACAGAGTGCGGCATCGTGCTTCAAATATCGGTTAATGTTGACAGATAAAATGCGGCATTATGGATAACTTGACGTAATGCTGTAACTTCAGTTCCTAGTTGTTGTTTTATTAAATAAATAATGATGCTGAAAGTAACGCTATCTGAAACGATATTTTAAACGATATGGCAAATGTGTGACATGCATTTTGATGACTCCATAAGTTACGTGATCGTTCCTACTGTTATGCTTTTCACAGAATTCCATTGTAAGGCGCTATACTTATTCAGTATAAGAACTAAAGGTTATTTCACTGTTTTTCTTATGTCGAACCAAATGAAAACTTATTTTGTTTACAAACATTTAACTGACAAACAGAGAGAACAAGAAACCATTTCTTTACTGATCAAAATCGTTGCAATCGTTCAATCAGAAACCATAGATGGACATACAAATATATTATATTACCGTATATTACAGTATTTTGATGGTGACAGAACATTCAGTCCTTGGTGACACGTTGTATTGTTCTTTTCATACCGTATATGCTCGTTTATATGTAACAACAAACTGAAAATTGCACAGACACATATCTGTTGTCCTGTATAATCATTAGAACAAATAATAATTGCATTATTAGCAAGCAGAGGAGGGTCTATATTGTTGACAGTTGGAATCGACGGTAGGTCATGACCGAAGTATGATATCTTCAATGACTGACTCTCTATCTTCACCTTACATTGGAATGTGATTGTTTTTCTTGCTTACAGTCTCGATGTTGCTTTTTTAAAAAATATTATTTTAGTCACATTGCAAACTCGTATGTAAACTGGTAAGCACTCTTTAACTATGATAGTAACAAATAAGACATTCTCTCTTCTTTGCACCAAACAAAGTAGTTCGCTGTCGTGTTCTGGTCGCGTGCTTATCTATTCTTTCGGTCAAATGAGATCTTCTTGTACCGCCTAAATATGGGATATTTCTATCAGGAAAGCCAAAAAATGCAGTCTTTTCTATAGTTCACATTATATATGAAATCGAATTCCTATTTTGTCGATAAGTGCTGTCCAATATATACACCAAAAGCAATTTTTCAATGTTCATATTTTGTAAAGAACTTAAGTCAAATTCATTTGAAGCACGAACATCTGAAAAGGGGTTTGTTACTATGGAGAAAAACATAAATTGTATACATCGCGCGTTCGCGCTCGTGTGTGTGTGTTTGTATGTGTGTGTGTGTGTGTGTGTGTGTGTGAGAGAGAGAGAGAGAGAGAGAGAGAGAGAGAGAGAGAGAGAGAGAGAGAGAGAGAGAGAGAGAGAGAGAGAGAGAGAGAGAGAGAGAGAGAGAGAGAAAGATTTTAAATCCAAAGTTACATCAACAGGATGAAGTAAAACTTTCGCAAAGGAATGAAATTGAGTTAGCAGCAAGACTTACTCTTTGTACAACAATAGACAAATAACCACAGCTGGCCGATTGGTCTAATGCACTCGATCGCTGGCATCTGATCTGTTTGAGTAGGTTTGAGTCTCGGGCTCAAACAATGTGGGTGTATGAGAAAACTTGACAGTAGCTTCGCGTGGTTTTTTTTTTTTTTTAGAAAGAAATCACGTGCTGTATCGACTATCTCTTCCTTAAGTAACTACATATGAGAATCGAGACAGTTGGCATCTTACAACAATCAGTTGCTTAAAAAGAACTAGATAATAATAAGAATAATAAAAACAGCAACATATAATAATAATAATAATAATAATAATAATAATAATAATAATAATAATAATAATAACAACAACAACAAGAGAGTCTTGCATTAATTTTGCATTAAATTTTACTCATAAACTGGCAACACAATCTTGCCTGAATTTTTGTTTCAGTTGAACATCATCACTGTAATTATGGCAGGTAATATTTAGACTTGCTCATAGGCATTTCCTGAAGGTGAACTGTGGAGTTGTGGAAGTCTATTTTGAAGCGTAAGTGAGAGATCAGTTTAAAGCTTGGATAATTTTTATTACAGTGAAAGTATTAAATGAATGTTGTTCTATTTTGTTTATTTTTTAAAATAAACTTTTCTTTTTTTAAAATATTTCGCAGCAAGTCTGAGATTCCAATACATCGGTATCGTCATAATTATCAGTTTCTATTTAATTTATGAAGGAAAATGATGGGAAGAACTTTAGAATAAAGAAAAACAAGGGAATGGAAAGTAATGAAAAGAACATTATCTACAATGAACGGAAATCATCATTACCCAAAATTAATGGAAACGCAGTACTCCTTTGCGTCGCTTACATCATTAAAATGTGCAAATTCATGGATTACTTGCACCTGCATCCAAATTTCGTCAAATATAACGAAACAACTAATTTGGCTGTACTTGACGCAAAAAAAGAGGTAATTATCTGATTACTTCCTTCAGAATGGGAGCTCTGTTGATATTACAACCAATATTTTAACCTCTTATAAATGTCTTCGGACGCCTAAGAGAATAAAGTAACCCTTACAGCTTGTGAAGATTTGATAGGCATTTTGACGTATACATTATACAAATTCTTATTGTATTTGCCGCACAATATGTTGGACTTAAGTCGAAACTCTATATGCTGACTTTGGCAACAGGACTCAAAGTCTAAGGAAAAAACGTAAACAATAAAACTAAGTTATATTCAACAATTCACAATGTTTGCAAACGTTCCAGACCTTCATATCATTTTCACTCCTGTATTCCAGGTGGGGCGATAATTTAGAAAGTCGGCTTTTAAATCAATTCTATTAAAAAATATAAGGAACAAAATCTGTATCACCTTGAGAGATGTTGTATGTATTTATTTGGATTTGTGAAGACCGAGGCACAGCCGGATAATTTCATTATCCTCCATCAACTAAGATGTTTATGTTGCATATGCGTCCGCCGTCAAGGAAATATTATTCTGCCGTAATAAATTGTCACGGCCTTATACGAATAGTGAGAACTTGATAAATTACATTTAAAATTCCTTTTCTTTTTTTTTTTCCTCCTCGCCCTATCATGCTCATATCGATTTCGGTTTTAAGATTTTCTATAGTTTTGATGAAAAGAAAAGAAATGTAATAGTTCCTTGCAAGAAGTGAGTTGTGAGCAAGCTAAAGCATAGTTCCTCGCTGATCTGTTTTAATTATTAAAACATAAATGAAACTTTTCAGCTTTTTTTGGCATATGGTCTACCACTGTGTATTTCGTGAGTTATGGCCGGTCTAGAATGGCTTGTCTTCTCCTCCACTACAATGAAATATTATTTAATTAGAAAAGGCATTAATTAAACATACTTTGAAGGATATAGTTTCAGAGGAATGATTTCATTCAAATGATATAAAACCATTTTAGATTAAACCAGTGCAGCCGTGTCATAATTTCAAGCCTACGTGTACTTTCCCGATGATTATTTTGCAGATCCCAGTGCTTTCTAGAACCGGCTTGAGTTATCATCATTATTGAAATATAACTTGGATGCAAAACGCTCATCAAAGAGGACAAATGGTTTATGGAAAGGATGGAACAGTAATAGGAAGAAAATTACAATTTTTAACGAAGGGACTGTTTTAAATTCATAAACTGACAAAGTGTTGTCCTGAAATCAGACTTTTCGTCTAAAGTATTTGATCACGAGTTATTCAGACGTTAAACGGTAGCATCAGCCAATTTTAACGAAAATCTCTGAATGTTATGTTTGCTCTTGTCAAATAAGTTTTCGATTTTATTTGTAATTAGCGTTTATATTCTTTTTCGGGGGACACTATACCGTAATACTTTTCCAATAAAATTAGATTAATTGATGGTACATTAATGTGGTATTTTAGAGCAATCGAAGTGTAGAACGTCATTACACTTTAACAGAAGTTGTTGCTGTTCAGTTTATCTGCGGCGTGGTTAAAATTTTAGCGTGTCAAACACCCAAATATTTCGCTTGCCAGACACCTAAAGGGTTGGTAGGTTTGTTAGTGAATCAATTTATTTGCAAAGGAATAAACTTTTTTAATATTATTTCACAGCTGACCTCTTGACATCATTGAATATTAACAGGCTTAGCAACAGAATATTAACGACCTGAGTTTTAAGCAAGTTATCGATGGACGAAAATATAAGGTTTCCGATGTAATTATTTCGTAGAGACCGACGAAAACAAATATGGCTGGTTGTATTCAATTCAATTTGTGGCCATCAGCGTTATGTTCAAAACAGATAAATAAAACAGTAACTAATACTTGATTTTGCATAACGCCCATCGACCAGTCTTATCGTTCATTCGAATAAAAATATCTCGTTTATTCGAATAGAAACTCGTTTCATTCAAAACATGAGGGCAGTCCAACGGATCATATTTTTAACGTTAAACCGATAGCTGCCGTTAGCTCCTGTTCGGATCATCTCGGTTATTTACAAAACAATAATTAACGAAGATGCTGCAAACGAATTCGACTATATTTTTATTTGCAAATTCTCCGTTAGTCAGTCCAATTGTAGAAATAACTGAGATTGTCCGACTAGATCGAGGTTTCTCATAAACCAAGTAATAATCTCTGACTTTTACGAAAGCAACTGAGAAAGGAAAAACTCATTTTATAAGTATGAAAAGCTGGTTATCGACTGGTATGTATGCTTGAAAGGATATTATTAATATGATAAAATGTTTATTGACTGGCATACGTAGAGAATTGATGAAGTGCATATGGAACTGTGCTTGCTCTTAAGCAATAGGGAAATGGTCACAGCTTGTATACGACATGAGAGAGAGAGAGAGAGAGAGAGAGAGAGAGAGAGAGAGAGAGAGAGAGAGAGAGAGAGAGAGAGAGAGAGAGAGAGAGAGAGAGAGAGAGAGAGAGAGAGAGAGAGAGAGAGAAAGAGAGAGTACTAGTTTCAAGTGTTTAAGGTATTAGCAGAAGAAAGCAGTACGTATAAATGTTAGAGAGAGATAGAGAGACAGACACGTAGAGAGAAGTAACATAAATAGATGGTTTCAAAACTCTAACTTACGTGGCAAAAAGAGCCAGCAAATTTAGAACTTACGTTTCGCATTTTGATATTGTTGTGCATATAAAAATAAAATATGCACATTAAGACCTTGTCAGATATTACGAGAAATTTACTTGACACACACACAAACACACACACACACACACACACTCACACACACTTATATATATATATATATATATATATATATATATATATATATATATATATATATATATATATATATATATATATAACCTCAGATTAAAGCATGATTACTAGACATTGTGCGGCAGATGACAGCATAGAAAAATATACCCGTATTTAAGATAACTTAGATAGACTTATGTTTTAGTAGATTAACTGATTTTTTAAGAATTTATCATCCTTTGATGTTGATCATATAATACATATGCCAACACTTGTTTGTATCCTATACTTAGATAGATGCGACCATAAGAGCGTGTCAGACACGTTATTGAGCTTTTGAATAATGTATATTGCGAAGCGTTAAAAGAAATGGAAGTCAGTGTTGCAAGACGGGGAAATAGTGTTGTTAGTGTTTGCAGAAATTAGAAGTCCTGGCCAGGATATGATATAGTTTGTACATTTGCCAAAACAAACCCTCTTTTGTTTTTTTTTTTACAAAATATTTAAAGACTATGTTTTCATTACATTGCTTACAAAGCAATTTTCAGACGTGAGAAGAATCCGCAAAAAATGACAAAGATACACACACACACACACACATATATATATATATATATATATATATATATATATATATATATATATATATATATATATATATATATATATATATATATATATATATATATATATATATATATATATATATATATATATATATAATAAAAAACATATATAATGTCAATAATACCAAAGTTTTATCGGTAACTAAGGCTGCCTACGCCAGATGCAAACGCCTTTTTTTTCAGGTTGGTACTCATTTTTTTAAATATAATATACGGAGCTGAATATTTTGAAGATCATGAAAATTTGATATTTCTGCACGAATTCCATGACAATATAATTTCAGAGGAAGAGAGAATTGCACTGTGAAATACGAACAAAGAAAAAGCCTGTGGAATATATGCTAATTTTTTTTTTAAATGAAATCGTCATATACTGAACAAAATACATGTCTGCAAGTCTTGTTTGGTATGACTTGTCCAGGGTTAAACCCGCGATCTTCTGCATTCAAGGCAGACGCTCTTACCACTAGGCCAACAGAGTGCTCCTGGTCAGGATAACGTGATTGATTTGACATGATGCTACGTGTCTGCCGCAAGATGCTACAATGCTAGACTAGATTATAAACTGACCCACTGCAGATATTGTAGCAATATGACCTAAACATTACTAAAGCAACCTACAAAATCAAAAGCAAGCAAGCGCACGCACACACACACACATATTGGCCATATACAGTATGATCTGTGCTGATATAGTGGTAAACTCAATACATACATACATACATACATACATACATACATACATACATACATACATACATACATACATACATACATACATACATACATACATACATACATACATACATGCATACGTACGTACGTACGTACGTACGTACGTACGTTCGTACGTACGTACGTACGTACGTACGTACATACATACATACATACATACATACATACATACATACATACATACATACATACATACATACATACATACATACATACATACATACATACATACATACATACATACATACATACATACATACATACATACATACATACATACATACATACATACATACATGGTAGAAAGGGATGACTATATATATATATATATATATATATATATATATATATATAAATATATATATATATATATATATATATATATATATATATATATATATATATATATATATATATATATATATATATATATTGTCATATGAAGTTTATTTCGAAATTAACTCCTTTAGACTAAAAATGTAATTGGGCTAAATTTTTCGATTGATTGAGTAACAATTTTTAAAATTGTTGGCTTCTATCGACTGCAACAATTTCTACGCATATTCTGAGTTGGTCCCAACCCACCGTAGGACATGCAAACGGAGGTGGTTTGCTAAGTGTGGAATGGTGGTTATTGCGTAAATGTCCCTTTGCCTGCATCTGCAGGCACTTAAAGCCATCATCCGTTATGAAGCAAAAGTGTTTGCTGTCGTAAATGTCATGCCTAAATGGTAATTTATGTCGAAGAAAATTAAAACTTTTACCGTGACATAGACGGGATTTTCTCTAGCCAGTAATCTCCAAACTGCAAATTTTCATTATATGGCATCTTTCAGCAATTTGACGGTACCAGTGCATCATTCTTCTGCCATGTTAATAATACGCTGTCTTTTATCTGAGTAGTAGGTTGGCAGGTGCAGCCTATTACACATTATACTAAATGAAATATAAGTAATTTATCTGCAAGAGATAGCGCCTCAAGTTTAAAAAAAAGTCAAAGTCATATATATAATATTTAAAAAATTACAAAAAGCAATTCTTAAATTAATGTGATTACTTCTTTGATTATTGAAATTCGGTGCAGTGGAAATATTCCTTAGCACGAAATAATTAGCCAATTACTGGGATAAACGTCACGGAGAGAAAGTGTTAGTGAGTTTCCACGATGTCATGGTCAATGAGTAGTGAATTTATACCCAAACCGCATGAATAATATTGTCCCAATTAAAATATAGTGGTGTACATTGGTGTTGTGACTGCAGTGGCATTATTTATGGTAGGAAACCGGTAAATTATACAATGGAATAAACAAGAAGGGACTCGGCAGATAACGTTATTGTCTCTATGGTGGCAAATGTGATGCAGTTGTACTGGCTTCATGTGCCTTGAAATCATATATTGACTGGCCTAAGGTGGCGTAGTTAAAATAGTTCCCTGTGATAAGGGATAGTTGTAGTTTCTACGGTGTGAATTGCTGAGGGTAGGGAAAGATGATGACGAGAAGCTCTGCAGATGTGCGATTGATAGATATTTGGCAAGTTGTGAAATCTGTGGTCTTGCATTGATTAGAATAAAATTTTAGGTATAGAATAGATACGTCGGACTTTCTAATTTATAACTGAAAAAATTGGGGGTAAACTTGTCATTTATAGCGGGAATCGCACCCTGCTCGGTCAAGCAAAGACCCCTGGCTTGCACAAATCATCAAATGTTGCTGGATTTGAAAGACTATGTAACACGTCCACCTACAGCATCACAATTGCCAGGTTTCCATCTCCATACCAGTTTAGCTTCCATTCTGACGAAAGACGTGGTCGATACAGTCCCAAAGATATACACTTCTTTCAGAAAGGTCCAGTTTCAAGGATTGTCTATGCCTCCGCCAATGGCTGAATGTAGGGTAGTTTGTAAAGTTTTCCAGTTAACCAGCTGAATATTTAACCGTCGCCGTTATATTTGACCAAGACATTTATATATGTTATAACATGTTGGTATAGTCTCATATCTCGTTCCAATTTCAATACAATAATACCGTTATTTGTGTTCTAACTCAAAACCATATCCCGTCGCACAGATAATTTCGTTATATCTCTTTGATTATTCAACAGACGGCTAGAGGCCTTAAATTGTTCTTTGTCTCAAGATGTAAATACACCTTTCTATTTATGTATTTGTATAAATTCAGAAAATAAATCGTTATGCCCAGATTTGTTTTCATCGCTTCTTCATCGTAATGTCTTGAATATATTTGCTAAAGCAAAGTATAGGATGGTTGGCTTGTTTTAACGACATATTGAAGTTTTATTTTGGTCATGAATAATCCATTAAAATCTTCTATAACTGAATCAATTTACCCTGCATTTATTAATGTGAGATTGCTACAATATTTGAGGGAGGTAATGTTACCTTGAACACGCATTCAGAGATAGAGGTATTGCGTGAACTGATATTAAATTGTAAAAGATTTTATTATGGACCGTAATTTTAGTATACGGTCTTTCTGTTTCGCATTAATTGTGTTTGATATTCTAGCTTACACGAGGAACCAGTACCCTACATAAATTTAATTTTGGAAGATATATTTACGTAAAACTATGCAAGAATTGTTGATTGATTTCACACCAAAAAAAAGTCATTATTTTGAGATATTTTCAAATTGAATGCATTCACTCCAAAATTTTAATGGAAAGTAGGTAATTGTATATGCTGACAGAAGTTATAACCTTGCCAGATGCATCGTTTATTATCGCTCGTCTATGTGTTTGCATAATAAGTTGAGAGCTGTGTGACTGATTCAATCCATGGAAAGTTTATTAGATTACTGAGGTGATACAAGACATAATTATTTTGATTTCGTCAACAAATGCGGATATACTACTACTACTACTACTACTACTACTACTACTACTACTACTACTACTACTACTATTACTACACTTACTACTACTACTACTATTAATAATAATAATAATAATAATAATAATAATAATAATAATAATAATAATAATAATAATAATAATAATAATAATAATATAATTACAATTAATAAATTTTGTTGGCCCATAAAATAATATAGTGCAGACAATACAGTAAGTACACCTAGATGGTGCGAAAAATATGCCGGTATAGGTTTACATCGACCGGATGCCCTCCTTCGACTAAAATCGTGTCCTCTTTGTATTTATAAGCTTTTTGCATCCAAACCTCTTACATTTCTTAAAGAAGCTCAATATACCCGTTTAAAAAATAAAAGATTGTCACTTAATATTATTTAGGCGCATAAAATGCACTAATTGTAAAATAACAGTGATAGGAAAACGTCTTCTAGCTATCGTACTTATATAAAGAATTTACCTTGAATAAGGAAACATTATTCCATGTCATGATTTTCACGACGGATACTGACTCTTCGTATCTATCATTTGTATCTTTATCCCGATCACTGGTCCCGATTTTCAATCGCCTCGCACAGGTACAATGAAATCATAGCTCTAGCACAAATTTAGGTTTGTTTTTAATACGCTATTTAACTTTATCATAAGAAAATTAAACCAATTGTTCATATGAGGATACGCTTCTGCAAGATAAAATGGGCAATACGGCAATAAAGGACCGAAATAGAATAGGTTATGAACGAGACACGTGGATTGCATATTTAATTCTCGCAATAAAATACTTATAAAAATGTAAATTTTCTCTACCGTTGTTGACAAACAGTTGGAAATTCATCAAGTTTGGTCTTTTGAAATAGTTGTATTTTACTTATTCATTTTCAGAAATTTTTACGATAGACTTAATATCATGACAATAACTTGGGACATATCAATCGAAATAAAAGGACACATTCGTTCTGTAATTTCTCTTCGCTTCCATCTTCCTCTTTCGTTGGAAATGTACAGAAACATTGCACCATATTTTAAACTGTATGCTTTGCAGGTACTGTTCAAATCCAAATAAGTCTGCAAATAAGCTACAAATTACATAGAAGAATCCTATCTGGTATAGTCTTTGAAACTTGAAGCATTTAGAGAATTTTGGGGAACCATGTTCTACTTTTAAGTTACCCGTGTATTGTATGTACATTTTCTGTGTTGTGGATATGAATATGTTTTTCATTAACTCAATCCGTGTGTGTGTGTGTGTGTGTGTGTGTGTGTGTGTGTGTATGTGTGTGTGAGAGAGAGAGAGAGAGAGAGAGAGAGAGAGAGAGAGAGAGAGAGAGATTGACTTATAAGAAATATGTACAATACATACGACAGCTTTGTTAATCTGCCGCAAAAGAAAAATCCTAGATCGAAAGTAATCGTATAAATTTAAAGTTGTACTGAATAATCTCCAATGTAATGCTTCTTAATACCCTCATATAGCACGACAAGTTAATACCTTTTCTTCGCAAAAGAAATATATCCCAGAAAATAACTCGGCACTCTTCCTATGATCTTAATATCTTTCAAACCCAACATTTTATAACTCTAGAACACAAAGATTAAAAAGGCCAAGACACAAAGCAATACGTAAATAAGCACAAAGATTAATTTAGTTACTCTGTAGCATGTTCTACATTACATTTGCTAACATTAAGGACACTGTACCCAATGGAAGATGTTGATCCTGTTAGGATTTCTCATGAAATATACATTGTCGAAGATACTGCCTCAGTTTGGATTTTGCATTCTGCGGACACTGTTTTCCATATCGAATTTTTTCAAACTGTGAAGAAAGGATTGTAGTACCGATTTTGAATGAATTTTCATCGGGTATCGGGAGAATTCCGCTAAATACAAGTTTGTTTAGCATTGATCGTGATTATAATTCGACTACGGTTTAAGATACTGCTTTGCTCTCTTCATTTTTTTTCAGCTCTGTTTTTAAAGATGCATCTCGTCTTTTATCATGTCTTAATTATTTGAGATCTTCATTTCAATTCAGTTTTATCACGTTTTAATTAGTAATACTTTTCACTTGAGAAGCTAAGACTGTTCTCCGTCATCTGAAATTTATCATAGTTTGTTATTCAATACTTGAATTTCTGATTATTTTATCTGATTTCTTTTCTTCAGTAGGTCAATCCTTTCATTCATATCGTTTAAGTTAACTTGAGTGATATCCCTTGCTTAATTATCAACACGCACCAATTATTTCCTCCATGATCTACCTTTGATCCCCTCCATTCTGTTTTACCCGTCGATCTTCTTTTACATACCATTCAAACTTGAAGGGGACACCTGGTAAGTATGCTCTCGCTGCTGCCATGGCCTTAGGTTCATAACTGCCTCTGTGGAAATACCTGAAGCAATCGGAGTGGATTAATCCGAACGGGTGGGTTGCTGGGTTGCTTGACATTAAGGCAAAGGCTGACTGGAGCCGTGTACTGCCATGAAATAGGTTGCTGAAGCATTACCCACGTTAGTAAAGCGACCTTATTGTAAATTTTTCAGTCACAAGAGGCGATCTGTGCATATCCAACGGCTGATTGGAGCCGTGTACCGCCATGGATTAGGGTGCTGAATTATTCCACATGTTAGTATAAAGACCTAGGTGTAAATTGCAGTGTCTCAAGAGGGGACGGAGGATAATGCGGGGTAGGAGTTATGTAGAGCAGGTGTAAGATTGAAAGTGTAAACTATCCTGCCATAGAGAAGTATATTTTTTAATGCTTCCCATAACACACGGTTTAAATCTTACAAAA
Organism: Potamilus streckersoni; assembly: GCA_016746295.1. NCBI lineage: Eukaryota > Metazoa > Mollusca > Bivalvia > Unionida > Unionidae > Potamilus > Potamilus streckersoni. The sequence continues at coordinate 4,778,131 of JAEAOA010002354.1, read as the reverse complement.
TGTTTGACGGTGGCGTATTTACTATTTATTAACGTCATTAATTACCTTGACCAATATTTGAACTCTTGTATGCCTAGTCCTGCAACGTAAAACGTGTCACATATTTTCATTTAGGTGCTACGTGTTGATGCCTAAAAAAATAACGGCCTTGTGTAGCCTGTTCCCAATTCGACTGACAAGAGAACGGAAGGAAACATTTTCAGGAATATCTCACAAATTTGGCATTCGGTATGGAAACTCTTCCACAAATCTGAATTTAATTGAATATACTTTGTTGTCTTTTGTCCTGATGAAATTAGAATCTGACAGTAGCAAATGAACGCATTTTCATGTTCTGCTCAGATGATTCGAATTTGATGGAAGTCGGGAATGCCGAAATCGGATTAGATTCAAGAATATTTCTTTAACGAAACAATAAAAATATACTAATATTGAGAAAACTGTGTGGTTAGGTTCGTTTCGCTTAATATGTTTATCATAGGTTTAACCAATTTTGGCATTTCCGTCTTTCATCGCGTTTCAACCAACTGAAATGTACATCAACGAAACTTGAAAACAGGTCCCTTTGCTTGTGTTGGAATTTTAATTTATTCAAAGAAAATGTATCAGAGTACGTAAAGTCCGCTTAAATGAACATTACTTTATTTTGTGGAAAAGCTTAAATATGTGCTGTCAAGTGTGTGAGACATTATTGAAAATTTGATTGCTTGTTCCGACGTCAACACCAAAACATGTATAGCATGTGACACGTGTTGCTTTATAGTATTAGTGCAGGCCCTGATCATGCGAACTAACCTGACTATCTGGTGTTTACATTTCACAACAACATTTCCTTTCTTTGATGTTTTGTATGCATGCCTTGTACTTATGCAGTGTTTGTTTATATTATCTGGCCAAAAAGTTAAGTATGAAAACATTTATGTGAAGGACAATCAATAATATATTGGTTGCGTTACGCCTCTGAATGAAACTGCCTCTTCATTCTGTCTTACTCATGCGCTGTATAGTAAACGTGTTTGTCTATTATATGTGCTGAAGTGATTGAACAAATGTATAGATCCAACGATTTCTTGAACAGGTGCAGCGAAAGTGGATTATATCATCAACAGCAGATGAGCTGATAATTATCTTGAGCATAAGCGGCCTCAGACCTGGAAAATGCTGTCTAGTCATGTTCTCTATTTCTTGTGTTATGCATTTTCTGATATAAGATCGGTTTGAAGGTACAAAAAAAGTTTAGGGTCAAAAAGATATGTTAACAATATAGTCCAAGAATAGAAAAGCCTATAAGGAGAAATATACCGCGTGACCTATCAGTTTCGACATGTTAATAATCACATCATGTATATTAAGATAAAAGATAAGCGTGTTGGTGTTGTGTATACGTAATAGCTATGATTCAGAAGAATATAATTCCAAGATATGGTAATGTTTCGATGGAATTTTTCTTTGAATGAAGAAAATTAAAAGTTTCACTTGGCTTGGCCTCAATTGGCAAGCCACTATAATAGGCCGATAAATAGTAAAATATGTTGGAAAAAAGTACTTTTGGGGAGATCTATTACTTTCACGCTGTGGGAGAATTCGAGTTGTCTCACGAGCATCGATCATGTGATTTTATTGTCAGCAATTAAAAAAGTTGGACATGGTTTCTCTGCGATTAAGAGCAACTTGCCACGTCCTTGTGGAAGGTGTGGATACATTAGAACATATACATAACTAGCCGTGTCGAATACAAGCTCAGGTGATCCACTTTATTCATGCAAATTTTCTGCGAACTAAAGTAAAATGTAATGATTTAATTTTTTTATATGTGTATTTTGATGGTTTAGGAAAAAATGAAAGATGACGAATTTAGACGTTTCCGTGTTTAGCTTTACGGAAAGAGTAGCGAATCACAAATTGGCAACTACCAACTGGCACAAAAAGTTAGTCTCATAGAATATACTAAGGCAACAGTACAGTGCAAGCATGTCCACAAATGATTTCCGCACTTTACTAGCTCTGTTTTCTGCATGGCTGGATTGCATTGTATCCATTTGGAGCTAAAGTGTTGAGCCGTTTCAAATATTAAATTGATGTGTGTGTGTGTGTGTTTGTGTGTGTGTCTCTCTGATTTGGATTTTTAAAATACCTTTAACACAAGAAGTCTTGTCGCTATGATGCCTTCAGTGTGGCAGTATATAGTGATTCTTGTACTGGGTATCATGCCGCATATATGTGGCATCATATCCCACCCAGTCACATTATTCTGGCACAAATCTCTTAATGCTGAGCGACTAGAGAGACAGCTGCTAGTACCGTTTTTAGAAGTTTTTGGCATGACTTGGACAGATTTCAAACCCGCGACGGAGGTGGACTATATAACCACTTAGGCCACTGGAGCTGTCAGTGAAATAATGGGTTTGGCACGATTAGCATAACTTAGATGTAAATAAATAATGTATACAGAATAACATGTTGATTTTGTATTTGTATTTTAAACTGTGATATCTAGAACTGTGATATCTAGAAATGTGATATCTAGAACGAGGGTTACGTTGTGTGGGAAACGCTAATTCAACAGTACACGTATTCTGTAACGTCGTAGTACACAAATTACACTCCATTTTGTATTACAATGGCAAGTTTACAAAAAATTAAAATAAAAAGGTTATATCTACCCATATAGTATTGAACAGAAAAGGTGACAAATTTATGACACAGTTATTTGCATAATGTACAAGTGAAACGTTTATTTTAATCGAAAAGATTAATATGTACTCAGGACAAGCATCCAGTATCCAAGATAAATTCCTTTTTAGTTTTGGATTACCTTACCTTTAATGCTTGACAAAATTTATGCATGGAGTTGGCGTCTAGGTTACAGCAGTTAATTCTTTACAGCCATTGTAAATTGGGGGTTATGACAGTTACAAATGGAATGTTTTGTATTGGCATATTTAAACTAGATCCGTCATTATATTCTATAAGATATTAAAAGAATAAATATTTAGAAATTCTTATTTATACAGGCATTGTTATGAGCACGTTTTCAGAAGATATAAGTATTTGTCAGAAGTAAATCAATAAACTTCCAAAGTACTGAAACTAAAAGTAATTTCTGCATATGATGGAACTGAAGTGTACGCCATAGCTCTCTTTAGTTATTTTAAAATCCTGAGAGACTTTCGTTTGTTTGACTTGCTAAATAACAGACGTAGGCGAAGAAATCAGAATAAGATCATTAGCGTTTTAGAGTGGCCATAACATCCATGAATTAGCAGTACATGTTTGGGCTTGGAGCTGCAAAGTCCTTACGAGTACTTGGCTGGATTTACCCACGCTAAAGTTTTCCAGTGTCCTCGCATATACAAAGAAAAACCAGTCTAGGAGCCATTTTGCGTTTTGTTTTTCTTTTCATTCTAACGGATATTTATTGAGTCAATAACAACCGCTTTAAAACAGAAGAAAATAAGCTCAGGATTTGGCACGCTACATTCAAATTTAATGAACATTGTAAGCAGAAAAAAAAAAAACAAATAAAAGAAGAAAAAAAAAACACACCAGAAAACAACCAAACAAACTGGTATCATTAGCCACATCTCAACATGCTTGAACGGTTCAAGTAATAAACCAGTTGTATGTATTAAGAATTTTTAGTCGTTTTTTTATGAATGTATGCTACAGAAGATTAGATACGGTGGTGTATAGTCCCATCACATTCAGATGGATAAAACTAGTAATACAATTGATGATTTCTTCGCCTCTAATTCTCAGCGTACTAACTTATGACTTTACCTATTTACTTGTATTTGGAGTGCTATAGGGTCTCATAATTATAATCTTAGTACTTTTTGCTAATGTTATTGTCTTCTGAAATAAATTTGGAAAATTTAATGCATTAAACAACATAAGAATTATTCATGTAATGCCTATTTTATATGAAAACCACCTGACGTATCCGTTTGCTAGCTCCAGAAATTAGGGATTATAAATAAACTAATCAACATTCGAATTACAAGATCATGTATTTTTCACATCGATTCTATTGCACTAGACGTCTAGGTGAGGATGAACAATTCGAATTGTCTTTTAAATACTTGAATTAAGTATGTGTTGATCACCTCTTTTCGTTGAGTCGAAACGATTACTTGGAAAGACTGGTATCTCAAGAATGGTTCTGAAATTGTAAATTATCTTATGTGTCACGGAGACAAACGGAAGAGGAAAGTCTGTAATTGTCTGGTGACGATGACTTGTGATTAAAATATTTGTTACTGCTGTGTTATTAGTGGGATGTGAGACCTCTCTTGCTTCTTTTTATGGACTCTTGTGATGAATGCAAATCGGTAGAATGTATCTTGAAAGATATTTCAGATACAGTAAATCATTTTGAAGGAACAGTCTGTATCGTAAATGCCATTTGTAACGCTGGTATGTACATGTGCTATATATAATAGATCAGGAAAAGGAGAAATATTTACATTTACTCTAGATCAGAACAAGTTTTTTTTTCATGGATGGAATTTGATAAATATTTCACTACAGTGGAAGCAAATATTCAATATTAAAAGAAATGTTAATTTATTTGAATTTCATTCACTTACACGGAATGTGTTCCAAATAATATTAAATAACATTGTTAGTGTTAACCTTAACCATCACTGGACACAATAAATGACTGCTCTAAGTTATGGATCAGGTTTGACTCAAAGATAATGAATAAATGTGAACTTTCAATATTTTAAAAATGATAATTAGACTGAAATGATTCATTAAAGGGTGTTGTTCTTGTTATAGGTAGTGGTGGTAGTTTCACATCATATTTAAATACAAGATAGAGTATACATGACGTCCAGTATAATTGGTGGAGGAAGAACCCTGGAAACCCCCGGTCATAAAGAACTGCCACACGGGAATGTACTGGCAATCTTTTTCTCATGATCTCGCCCTAGTCAAGTGACTCATCCGGACAGAGGTGAGATGGCTACGATCGTTAAAGGGTATGCATAAAAAAATTATTATAGCAGCTTTTTTCAAGTGTTGCTTGTAAATCACATTTTGTGGCACGCACACACACATACACACACACGCATATATATATATATATATATATATATATATATATATATATATATATATATATATATATATATATATATATATATATATATATATATATATATATCTTCAAATGGCTTCATTTATGTCATTTAACACATCAAGGCAAAATCCAAAACTTATGAACCTTATTTAAGCCAATGATCAGTTCTCAATGGGTTTTAAGAAAGTAATGATATTGTTTAAATACACAACAAAAATATTAGTTAGACTGAAATAAATAAGGCATTTCCCTTACCAGAAGCATGTGAACATTCTACATTTGTTTAAAATCTTGTTGATGGTTTCATATCATCAGAAATAATCTGAGCATATATGTTAAGGCCTTTATTGGTGATCTGTGATAGTGCTTTCATCTGCCATTGTTGTCTCAAATGACAAATTTTTCAGGTCGCATATAAGACTATCCTGAACTAAGTTTGTTTGGCTTTCCAATAACTTTGAACAGGTAGTAGCCGAGTCTTACAGAATGGCAGAATTCTTCTAAATGCCAATAACATTAAATTCTTTAGCTGTAAAATCTTGTATTAAATTAAGAAGATATTTGTATTTTAAAAAAGGATGTATTGTACACTTAGCCAATGTACACATTTAAGAAACACTTTCACTGTCTTGTTTGGAAGAATGTTTTCGTAAACCTGCATTCAAATCTGCCCGGTGTTGAGGACCTTTAATCAGCAGTTTGTGTTCTGGCATCCCAGCATGCCGTGCCAGTGTATAGTTCAACAGTTATTATTTTTGTACATTTGGTCATGGAGTTTTTTTTTTTTCCTAAGTACATGTATGGCAAAACGTAAAGGCATCGTCACTTTCATAGTCTTCACTCGACCTAACTTTTTTTCTGAAAACATAGCTAGCTATGTATTCAACGCTTTTACACAAATTATGTATTATCTTAACGAGTAACCGTTACCTCATCATTGGATGATGAAAACTCCACTGGTTCGATAACAATATTATCATCAGTCGGTCATAAACGAGGTCCAAAGGATAGTTTCGTTTGTTTCTGATATATTTCAATCATCTGACCTTATACACCATTTTCAGTCGAACGATGACAGTATCTTGGAACAACGAAAGGTGTACAATTAATCAATTAGAAATTGTTGCATCGGCTGCTTGACAAAGGTGCACATAACATAATAGTTACTCGTGAGAATCACTTTAAAATCGCATGTTTATTTTCCGCCTCTTTCTTGGGTGGGATGACTATACGGTTTTAACATGATGTTGCTACAAATGATGTGACAGTTACGGGTCATATAAGGTCAGCTCCAGGCTCAACACTCCATTGTAACCCAATGCATTATGATAACTGATGTGTTCGTGTTTTCTGATTGTGTTAATGTTGGGGTGCATCAATTTAAGTACTATCGACCACTTTTTTTGTTAATAAGCGTCAATATATATATATATATATATATATATATATATATATATATATATATATATATATATATATATATATATACACGCACCTATATAAATCGGTAATATCTGCGAATTTTACGCATGAGTAGGGTGAGTGTGATTTAGAGTTTTAACGTAGCTTTAACAAGTTTTCAGTCATATCGTTACGATGACCGCATTGTGACAGTTTATAGTGATGTCTAGCACTAGGGCATTATGCCGCAGACATGTGATATAATGTCCCACCCAGTCATATTATCCTGACACCAGGTCGACCAGTCCTAACCCTAACCTCTTAATGCGGAGTGTCAAGCAAGGCAGCCGTTAGTACCCTTTTTAAAGTCTATGGTATTATTCGACCGGCGTTCGAATCCGCAACCTCACGCATCCAAGGCGGACGCTCTAACCACTAGGCAACCAGGTATACATACATACATACATACATACATACATACATACATACATACATACATACATACATACATACATACATACATACATACATACATACATACATAGAATGAGAGAAAAATGCGAAATTACCATTTAAGTTAAATCATTTTTCCTCTTTCTAGTGGATAAAAACCTATGGTAGGTTAAAATAATACTTTTGTCACACGTGACCTTTACTTTATAAAAGACAGGAATTTTATTTTCGTATCTTGTATACCGGTGTGATGCCTTTGTCAATTCAAAGTGACCAGCTTTAGCTCCGTCAAACGCGAGCCTTCGCACTATGGCCCTTTATAATGTGTGACGTGTTTAATCAAATTTGGCCGGAACCATGTTTTACAAACCCTTGTGACTTGCTTATGTATTATCTGTTCACAACATACCATATCGTAAACATGTGCAAAATGTTATAGGTCCTATTTTCGAAAGAATGTATGCGTATACATTTATTTGCATATGTCGATATTTTGGAATCCACTGCACATGTTAAGGGAAATGAATGACTAATACCGTCGCCAGCAACTGTACAGTGCTGAAAGACGTAGCATTGTTGTCTGTCTAATGAAACCAGTTATGTGCTTGAGTATACGTTGTACCGGAGAAATCATCGAAATCTGGAGCGATGAGGAATATTCTCAAATCGATTGTGCTATGTTATAATAGATTAGCGATAATTTTCAGAAATACTTTTATCTAGAGAATTGGTAAAGAAAATATCATGTTCACGCTACAGCGGACGAGGCAGAATTATTATCACGAGGTGAAAATGAAAAAGAAAATCAGAAAGAAAAAAGTCAATAAACAAACCATGTCACACTGTCCAAAACATCAGCGGTAACTGTGACACCAATCGTTGGAACAGACCTAATAAAGTCTTAGAAATTGAAGCCAAAATGTTAAGGTTTTTCGCTTTTAACAGAATAAATAAATGCTAATTACTACATGTATTTAGAGCGGTTTATTTTAATTTAACATTTATCTCCAAAAAATCCACAACACACGACTTTAATGAACATGTCCTCCTCTATTTATATCCTACAAACAAAACGCAGTAAGAACAAGCAAAACGCAGTAAGACCATTATAAGAAAGGAACGGCTAAGAATAACAAAAATGCAAATCAGATGCTGATGAATAAAAAAATGCCGGATATGAATATCCATTTTTTTAAAGTAATCTTTTGAAAGGAATATTGCAAAGCATTGAACTCAATAACGCCTTTGAATTTAATTAGAATATATCTTGAAATGCGTTTCAGAATAATAATACTAAGTTATTGTTATATTTTACTGAATTCGTTGCTTTTACATTTTAATCAAATTTATTCCTTTTTTGTTTTGTTTCTTATTTGAAAGCATAAATTATATTTATTTGTTTTGATGCATTCTGAACTGGTTATTTAGTAAATATCGCAACAAATATATGCCAGCGTAAATAATGCGCGTATTTCATGAACATATAACATACAAAATAATTTTATCTTCTTTTTTAAAAAGTGATCGGAATTATCGCTACCATCCAAGAAGTATGTGTTAATTCTGTGTCATTGAATCTTTCTTCATTATTGAATACTTTGGGAAAAGGAAAAAGGCAGATAGGCAAAGAGTATGATAGTTGATTGATCGACGGGGACGCAAAAGATCCAGTAAAACTATCAATCAAAAATTCTAGAATGGTTGGTCACTTGCTTGCGGTTTTGCTGGCTATTGTCCATCAAATGAAATAAAATCACATACTTTATTCCAGACAAATGTTTCTTACTGGAGACGTATATTCTTGCACCTAAGGAAAACCATTTTGCCCAAGGGCTGAGTTATTCTATTTGTTGGAACACAACTATTTAAGCTAACAGAATCATGTCTGGCTTTCTCGCCTTTCCTGTCATTAGCATATTGGACCTAGAGTCATCTTGTCTCAGTGGATCAAGATACTTAGATATATTTCTCTGCCGCAAAACCAATGTATATTTTGTTGTATTTGAGTATAATTATAAAATCTAGATGTGTGCAAGTAACTCAATTTAACTTTCAGTACCAAACTTTTTCTGCATTAATACATATGAGCTGATACTCGCGAAGGACGCACGAGAATTTATTCGTAAATTCATTTCCATAGTGTTTTTTTAAAATATATTTGATTATAACGTTTATGTTGGCCTAGTGGCCTGCGGCGCCCACCATTACATATAACCTACATTTCAGCTCTGTCCGCGCGGGTTTGAGTCTCAGCTTCGTTAAATCTGAGTGAATGATAAAGCTTGCAAGTAGTTTCATGTGGTTCGTTGGTTCTTTCTGGGGTTTACCTGACTCCTTCCAACACCAAGAAAATTGTCACCATGTAAAGCCGATCGAGTGCTGAAAAATGGCGTTAAATCCACAAAACCACAACAGTAATACTGTTGTTACATCCATACGAATTTTTACAGTAATACTATTGTTACATACACATGAACTAATACAGTAATAGGCTATTGTTAAATCCACAAGGATTACTGCAGTAATACTGTTGTTACATCCACAAGAACTACTACAGTAATACTATTGTTACATCCACAAGAACCACTACAGTTATATATTGTTACATATATAAGAAATGCTACAGTAATAATATGGTTACATCCATAAGACCTACTACTACAGTAAATGCTAAAACTACTACTACTACTACGTGATGTGGATTCGTACGCTGTGAAATGTAAAGGAAACCAAACAGCTGTTGCGTTAAAAATTTCGTTCATTATTGACAAGTCATTGTCTCTTATTATTGCCAAGTCATCGTCTCTTTCGTATAATAGGTGTCTGGGTGTGAGAACGTTTACATGTTTTAAAAGCTGAAAACATCTTCTTCGCCATGAACAGCAAGATTATTCGTGTTATTTAAATTCAATATTTAAGGGGCTTACCTAAGTAAAGTGACACTAAATAAATCCTCTCCATTAATTAGGAGCTAATATACAATACGGTAGCAGAACATTCTTGGTAAGAGAGTCGGATTATTTTAGAATTGGTGTATATAATACACAGAATTTCCAAGCTTAAAAGCAATTTTAATAATTGCAAGATGTTTGACCTGAATGTGTCTTCACATTCACTGGTAAAGAGCAATGTGCTAGCCAAACTTTGTATGATGAAACTTTGACCGTGGTCGTTGCCGGTTAACACGTCCATTATATTCACTCTTAAAGCTCTCTAGCTATCTGAAATCGAGTACAGGATTACCAACTGTATGGTACTTAAGAAATAGGAGTTATTTATTAGATTTTACTAAAAAGGGTGTTGGTTTCATGTTCTCTAACTTCTGGACAGCAATGAACAATGAACATTAATCTATTGATGAACGGCATTTTCCAGCTGTTTCAAGTGTGAGTCGTGCAATAAAATTAATGTCTTCATTCCAGCTTGGTTTGTTAAAAGGCTTCTTTCAACAGTGAATCAAACGGTTGCCACGTTTTAATGAGCACAACGAATCTTTTAATCAAAGGCCCTAAAGGCATGAATGAGGCTATCTTAGTGTTCAACGATGAAGCGCTCATTTTCTCATTTTCATCAAGCAAACAATATCAGCAGGTCAAAAAAGTGAACTATATGAACGGATGAAATTACTAATATAAATCTGCAGGAATATTTAATGATCATACTAAAAAGCCAAACCCCCAAGACACCCCCCAACCCCCCCAACAGTAAACGTAATGAGTATAAAGGCTTAGTAAGGCAATGGTACACTGGACAGTTGCCCCGGGCCACAGTCTTCAAGATGGATCATGCTGCCGCTATTGTTAATGACTAGTAGGGCCGGTAGGGTCCCAGTGCATTGCTTTGCACAGAGCCTACAATGTTGATAAGACGGCACTGGAAAGGTGAATACTCAATCGTCACGATTCGAGTGTGGATAAATCTTGTTTTATTGATGATATTTTCTACAAAAGGTCCTTACAACGGCAACAGTTGGACTCAGGAGGGTACATTTGAGCTGCATATTTGTTCGTAAACGAATATCTACGTTGTTATAACGGATAAATTAATGTTTTTGCGGGATATGACGTCTTGCAACATTACTTAACTGCAGTGGATTCTATTGAACGAAATGTACTCCCTCCCAAAGAACGTCATTTCTACGTCTTCTTTTGTTGGATATCATGGACTCCCGCTGAAACCATCTTAAAACAAAATATTCGACTAAAGTAAATTTTGCTCTGTCGGTAGGGGTGGGCAGGAATGTCACAAAATATAAGCCACAACTATGAGCATATCCAGTACATATGATCCATGAAGCTTGATAAATGAGTTACTTTGATTTAGCTATAATATCTGAGAAATCGACATCCTTTCGGAAAAGGTAGATATTGGCGCCGATGTACAGTTCGGTACAACTGTCGCATGCATCCGTGAGCAAATATCATTCATGTTTTCAATAAAATTATACATGCAATAAATGAATCATTGCACCGTGTGGTTTTCATTTAAATATTACTGTTTTCATTTAAATTGTTTCTACTTTCGTTTTTAATGTGAACAAATTCAAGTGAATAGATGTATGAGTAATATCTCATGCTGCAGAAAAAAAATCGCGTACAAACATAGTCACTTGTCACTTGAAGTTTGACCATCGTATTATTCTGTCGCACGTTTATTGGGTATTATGCACCATTTGGGTGAGTAAATGGACACTCGGACTTTGCTTTGATGCCCTTTAAAGGAAAGTCAGTGCCCTTTTGAAATTTTGGAAAACCGCCCCCTCCTACAACTTGACCTGATCTGGTGTTGAACCTTATCATGCTTAGTTCCTATTCCCAAATTGGAACATACGTGCACCAAAAAATAACGAATATCATGTAAAGATTGAGAATGGCGTCATGCAGAACATGTTAAAGGTGGATTGATATTATGCAAAAGTGACAAATTCGATGCAAACTTTAAAAAATTATGGAAATAATAGAGAGTAAAATTTAATGTGACTAGCAAATAACGGCCGCTTGTTTGTCCCCGGCAGAGTCTAGCTTTATAAAGTCTGATTACCTTGTTTGTAATCGATGGCAAACTACTAGATTCATTCCAATATGAAGTTTGTAAACGTCAAACTGTATACTTTGGGGCAAACACAACCCTAGAATGTGCGATGCCCTAGGCAGCATGCGGGGCCCAAGGCAGCAAATGATGAGCGCTGGGCCCCTAGCTAAAAAATTGCATTGCGGCCCGGCCTGCCTTGGGGCACACAAAAGGAAAGTCACCAGAAATATAGCGAACAAATAGTGTGCATAAAGCAGACTTATATAGTCATCTTAAACAAAAATCGATAATTATGCAGTTTTGATTAATCATTCCTCAAATTTCCTTAATATAGGTCATAAAGGTTATAAATTGTCTACAGAATTTAATTTGTATTTGTTTTCACCCAATCAGTTCATTGAATCATTGACTTACTTTTAAAAACCAGAATTATGTTGCCGTTGGTGAAGTCCAGACCTAATTTGATGCACAGCGTGTCTACAATTAGTATAGACGATATAATTTTAATCCCCGTAATACGCGTCATTTTATACATGCGCTTACAAATACATATACAATCGCTCAAATTACTGCAAGTTAAATTTATTCTGTCTAAATAGTTTATTTTGTATAGCCTGTTTTAATTTATTAGGCAATGCAAAAATAAACTTTAATGCATGTTAGGTGATTTTAAATACGCCTTTGATACTGTATAAAGAGTTGGATTTTGGCATAAATTGTACTCGATAGGTATCAGAAAAATGTTTACAGTTATATTAACTATTTATAATATCAAATCATGTGTCTATGGAAATTACGAATTTTATGGTTATTATTCATGTGAAAAAGGTGTACCACAAGGACAAAATATATCGCCAATTTTGTTCTCCATAGTCCTAAATTACCTTGAATCTTTTTCTTTTGCTATCAAATGGGTGTAGAGGATGTGCTGTGCCTTTCAAACATACCGACTTTGCAAATATATTGCATGTTATGTTGTTTTTATACACTAATGACAATATAATTGTCGGAGATAATCCAATTGACATGCAATATATTCTTGATGTGTTTTAGATGAGATTGTCATAGCTGGAAATTAACAATCAGTATAGAGAAAAACAAAAGTTATCGTATTTGTTTTGAAACAAGAAACTTCATACAAATGTACGTTAAGTATTTCCGAAATTAATGTTTTAGATGAATGTAATACTTAAGCCTTATATTTCAGAAGATTTTTAAGTTATTCAACTGCCCGAATAATCCAGTATCCATGCAGTACTTAAAAAGCGTCAGCACGATTTAGATTTCTTTATATCAATAGCCAAATCCAAATCATACTTTACGCTTCTTAAATAAATTCATGCAGTCATTGACAATGGATAGCTGAACATGTTCGATCAAACCATTGTATCGATTATAATATGTGCTTGTAAAATTCAGGCATTTGTGAGATATGATTTAATCGAGAGAGAACAAAAAATCCTCATTCTGTCTCCGAAAGTATATTGAATGTCAAAATATGTATCGCTTTATATATGGTAAACGGCGAACTTGGTCATTTCCCTTTAATTAATTATGAACAATAAAAATCGCATGATAAGCTATTAAGCGAAAGTGGTTATTGGTCACGTAAAGAAATTATCCTAAGAATTCTCTCTTTTATAAACACTTTGACGACAAATCGTTTTGACAATAAATGGTTACTTGGGGTAAAATCTCTTTTCGATAATGTTGGGTTAGGGTACGTATGGAGAAATCAGAGCATTGCATCAGATAAATGGTTACCAGATTCGTTAGAACAATGACTAAAAGATCAATATACACAAGCTTGGGGCCGCTAATATCAATAAGTCAGCTAAAGGTATAAATTACATGTTATTTAAAACTAATTTAGACTTTAGAAGAAATATGTTTCTCTTTAGCAAAAAAAAATATCAAAAAGGCTTAATTAGGCTACGAACTGCAACTCAAAGGATTTTCGATGAAACTGCTAGATGGGTTAAAATTGTTATTCAGCTTTGTGAAAAAGCATTCGTGTACATCATTAAAGATGGCTTTTAATTTTGTAGCGTGTATTCATTTTTACGTTACCAATTATCCACCCTGGCATTTAATGTACTGTAATATGTTTTTTTTTTTTTAGCTAACTGATTATCCATGCTGGTTTTTTAATAGATAGTGTGGTTATTTACGTAACCAATTATACGTTCGAGCTTTTAATATGCAACATGTTTTTACGTAACCAATTATCCATCCTGGCTTAATATATAGCGTGGTATTTTATGTAGCCAATTATCCATCTTGACATTTAATATGTAGCTTGGCTTTTGCTTAATCATTTATCCCCCCTCGCTTTTAATCTCTATCGTGGATTTTATTACGTAGCCATTTATCCATCATGGTTTATAATATGCAGCTTTGTTATTCCAGTAACTATTATCCATTCTGTCTTTTAATATATCTTTTATTTATTTACGAGACCAATTACCCGTCCTTTGGAAACTGTAAAATGCTTTAGTGCAAGTGAAATCTCCTGTCATAAACACTGTTCTTATTATCCTCCGTCTTTTATAAGAAAAGCGGATAAGAGTATTCGCTTATCCATTGGTCCGTACAACGTTCGCTTGCGCTTTAAAGCCGTTCGAAATTACGGATTGAAATTTAGTACACCATCATTACCGGGCGCGTCGCGTACCATATTGGAGTTGTATTTTCAGGTCAATGTCACGATTCTATATATAGGTCTTTTATCATTCCTTCTGGTGACATGACACGCACTTCATTGGAGGTCTTTTCTTTTTGTGAAGGTCATGACTCGGTAGGTTTCACTGTCATTACGCTTTCCCTTTCTCTCCGTAACTTTAAATTCGTTTGAGATACACTAACTGTACAGTCGTTTGAGATTCAGGTATGTAACTTTATATATGTATACGTTATCATTATGGTATTTCACGCGCATCATTGTGGTTTCATCTGGAAAGTCAAGGTTTCTAGTTAATATTTGAAGTAAGTCTGATTAAAATTAGATCTCCGCTGACCTACGTGAAGATCTAATGACGACTGCTTTAGGGGCCATGTTCTGTGACCTTTGAATTAGCCAATGAAAAAGCAGCTCTCACAAATCTGAAAGTGAATCAAAACAGTTCGGGACACATTCATGTTCTTTGTCCAGACTGCTCAGTCTCCAAACACGAAAATATAAGATTTCATGTGATTGTCTGATATTATCAGAGATTATGGTAATAAAATACTTTACCAAAACACGACCCCTAAGCAGTCTCTGACAGATCTTCATGTATAACAGTGGAGATCTATTTTAATCCGATTGTATTTGAAGTTTTCAGTATTATGTTTCCCTCGCTCTATATTTTAGAACCCTTTCGGAACAAGCGATGAAACTTAACATGATAACATATACCATCTTCGGAAGATATGATATGAACCATTGTGTGACTCCTGTCTTCAAGGTCAATTTTATACATCTAGTAATTTAAAAATTTTCATCGCACTTTCGTTTTCACCCTTTAACTTTAGAAATTAATCATGCATCTCATTATTCACGAATGTAATCATTACTAAGAGTCCTGTGTACAGTCAAGGTCAATGTCAAGGACGAATCTATATTCATTACTAAGAGTCCTGTGTACAGTCAAGGTCAATGTCAAGGACGAATCTATAATCTTTTAATTACTCCTTCTTCAAACCTCTAGGGCCATTTGAGTGAGGTGAAGGAATTATATATATATATATATATATATATATATATATATATATATATATATATATATATATATATATATATATATATATATATATATATATATATATAGAGAGAGAGAGAGAGAGAGAGAGAGAGAGAGAGAGAGAGAGTGAGAAAGAGAGAGAGAGATGGATGGATGGATGGATGGATGGATGGATGGATGGATGGATGGATGGATGGATGGATGGATGGATGGATGGATGGATGGATAGATAGATAGATAGATAGATAGATAGATAGATAGATAGATAGATAGATAGATACGTCCTGTCTTCAAGGTAAAGTTGTCGGATCAATAGTGTAGCTTTCAATCACGTTTGCTATCATGTCTTATGACATTCAAACTGTTTAAGACAAATGGAATGAAACTTGGTTTACTTGGTTTACTTATATATTGCAACATGACGGTCTTCAAGATAGTTCACGTATCGATATATATATATATATATATATATATATATATATATATATATATATATATATATATATATATATATATATATATATATATATGCTTCTCTGTTGGTTTCTCCAGTGTAAAAAGCAAGGTAAGGTATTCTCTTCAAGGTCAAGGTCACTTATAAATTGGTGTACCCCTTTTCTGATCTTTTGTTCTAAACTTCTGAACTTTAGTTTTCTCTGTTTTCTCTGTAACCTTACAGCTCTGCATTAAATTTCATGGTCCGATTGCATTATTGCGGACTTTTGTAACATCACCATGGTAGGCGGAGAAGAAAAGTTTAACCGATGTTGTTTGTTTTCAGTACAATATACAGGTTAGTGGTTTGAAGAGTCCACTATGCACAGAGCGTTAATATGCGTGAATTATAACACACATGCTGTTTTTGGAATTGGCCTGTCAACATCTACGCAGTATGTCGAAATAGTTTACACCTCTTTTCTTTACTTGCGAATGTCATTTGCTGCCGACTGTCATTTTGCTGCCGTCTTCTTCAGCCGTTCATTTCGTTGCATGTTGTCTCTGATGTGATAATAGATTTACGAAAAATATTTATCATGTGGATTCCTTTTAGCAATACCCCATCCCACCTAATGAATGTATCAAACCAACTCGTGCATCAAGTGTATCGTTAAGTGACCAGACCCATTAAGCAGGTCGCCTGACATTTGTGTCCACAAATTCTACAAAAACCGATATCCAAGTATCTCACGCGATACGTATTTGCGCATTATGCATGCGGAGTGTTAATATGCTGCTCGCGGGAAGAAGCTTTTCTTGAGCTACATTTGGAACATCGATGAGAAGCCGTGTTTATTAGGTGTGCTAACTTAATTACTTCGAATCTATCGCAACCGAATTTATTTAGAAGATCCCATTCACGCATCGATATGGTATTAAGTCTGAGTTGCTAAGAAGAATTGACTTGGAGAATTAAAGCATGTGTTTGATCGGGATTTTGTTTTATTGTTTTGCAAATATTACAATCAAAATTTCACTCCAAACATGAATTTTAGCATTTGGCATCCTTTTGCAAGAAAACTATTTCTGAAATTGGAACATATCTTCACTGAGCTTATCATCTTAACATACATTTTCCGCTCCGTTGGCCTAAGTGGTTAGAGAGTTCGCTTCGGATGCGGGTTCGAACCGCGATTAGCCATTCCAAAGACTTGTATAGTAGTGGTATATACATTTGCCTCGCATGGCGCTCAGTTTAAGAGGTTAGTGTTAGGACTGGTCGGCCTTGTGTCAGGATAATGTCACTGGATAGGACGTTATGCTTCATGTATGCGGCATGATGCCCCAAGGCTGGACATCACTATGCATGCCACAGTGCGGATATCGTCGCGAGATCACTGAAAAACTGTTAAGGCTACGTTACAAATCCAAATCATACTCATGCACGCGACAATTTCACTGAATTAATGAATCAATTATCAATTATGTACTAAGATTTACAATGATTTTTCGTATCGATTAGATTCATATTTCATACAAACGACTTTTTTCACTCATAAATCATTTATTCCGTCGCAGTCCTTGCATAATGTTTTTTGTCTAACGATGCCAAGGGAGACGATGGCTGCCTTCTTCTCCTTAATGATCAGCTTGACTGCAATAATTGCGACAAATGTATTACCCCACTAATGAAGGGACATGGATTCGTTTTTGACAAATTGATCTGCATTTTAATAAAAAAAAAGAATGAACCATTAGGTCAATATATATTGACCAGTATGAAATTCTTCGTTGTTGTCCTAACTGTTCATGAAAAGGATGTTATACATATAATACAAAGATGTGGCATTCTACTACGAAAGAAAAACAAATTGTTTTTCAGTGTCTCTTTACGTTTGTACTCTTCGAAAGTTGAAAATTCATAATTCATCTTGTCTTATTGGCGTTAACCTCTCGTATTTTTCTCGCACAGTCATCGTACATTTTTTTTAAAAAAAGCGAAGTTTTGCATTTTCAACATTACAAGAACATTAGCTGATTAAATGATTCGAAAATAGAACATGGAAGAACAACAACAGCAACAACAACAACAACAACAACAACAACAACAACAACAACAACAATAATAATAATAATAATAATAATAATAATAATAATAATAATAATAATAATAATAATAATAATAATAATCATGGCATTAATTAAGTAAACACAGCAGTTGTTATACGAGTCCGACAAATCCCGGGACATTTTCAACGGAGTTTTGAGATCCAAGCAATCAGGCGTATGTTCTTGTTCTTGGTGTTTCTTCATCGATTTTAATCAAATAAAAATAGGATGGGTGTATCAATGGTCTTAGATTAAACCAAACATTTCAAAATCGCACAAAAAGTATGCTGCTTTTAATGAAAGCAGACACTCTAGCCGTAGCCATTAGATTTACTATGGAATTGCGAAACCAAGTTTACAATTTACAAGTTTAGTGAATGTTCTTGTACCACTAGTATTGTATTGCTGAATATATATATATATATATATATATATATATATATATATATATATATATATATATATATATATATATATATATAACTTCGTTTTATTTTTTAAATGTATGATGACTGTGCAAGAACAATACGAGAAGTTGACGCCATATATATATATATATATATATATATATATATATATATATATATATATATATATATATATATATATATATATATTTCAAATTGACAAATTAAAATGAAGAGATACTGAATATGAAATCGAAAAAAATATAACCAAATTTAATACGATTTGAGCAAAATAGTCGAAATCATATGTTACGGTGCATCTTTATGCGGTTGTATACAAGAGGCAGAACCTATTCCAATATATGGTGATTTGGCCATCGGGATAATCTCGAATCTACGTGGTATTTACAAATACTAATGGTAGTGATCGTTATGTAAATCAATGCTAATAATAAAAAGGCTAAAAACCCTGGTGTGTTTATATCGGAAGCGTAATTATCCAGCAGACCAATTTCTCAGCCTAAAGGTATAAAAATTGTAATTTTCGGTTTTCAACTAAAATAAACCCTTGTCATTAATTCATATGATGGTGTAATTTCCTCAGCCTTTTTATGGCTCCTATAATTTCGGTGATCAATGCAACTCTTAAACAGCATAATATTGTAGCACAATGTTGTATATTTCCAGTGGCGTCACTAAGTGGGTGCGGGGGAGGGGGTGCGGACTGCATCGGGTGACACCATCAGATGGGGTGACATCAAAATGACTGTCTTAAAAAAATTGAATTTTGTGCAGGAAGGCTGTTCATGGGGGTGTGACACCATGAGTTACCGCACATGACGTTCTATACAATTTTTGAATTTCTATGCAGGAAGGGGGTCCATGGGGGTCACACCATGAATTACCGCACATGACTGTCTATACAATTTTTGAATTTTTGTTCAGGAAGGAAGTCGATGAGGGTGACACCATGAGTTACCGCACTGGGTGAAACCAACTCAACTGTATTTTTGCTGACACATATAATAACTATTGCCGTTTTTAATTTGGAAAGTTCATAAATTCTTGAAGAGTGAAACGTTATACAAGTGATATTCCCCCTCCAAGAAACGATTAAAGCAAATATTTTTTTTTCCATACTGGACGTCAGTTCCTCGTAACTCCTTTGTTGGAATTGTGGATTGAACGCGTGATGTAATTAATAGTGCGACAATTATGTTTAAATTCTTACTATGATTGGTTGCATTTATTTGTTAAAAATCTATGTCTAATATTATGAAACAATGATAGATGATTATGCGATTGATTCTCGGTATATTGATTGGTACTATCCTGCAGCAACAGTTATTAATTACCACATGTACGACGAAAATATAATTATACTAATTTAAATGCAGTCACGTCCTTTATTTAATTATATTTATTTGTTCTTCTTAAAAATGTGCCGTGTTATCCTGTAATGACGGATGAAGACTATATTTCTCGCGATCGTTTTTTTGTACTAGAGATTATTCAAGTTTTTTGTGTTAGTCTGACTCATTTTTTTTTCCAAACAAAAAAGTTTGTAGGTTTTGGTGTGTTCATTTTACATAAGCGAGAAGCTAGAAGCTACGGTAGGCTCAGATTTCAAACACAAGCGTGCAAGTACGTTATTTTGAAACCTTTCGTTAAAGACTTTTGTAGTCAAACAATAGCAACCTCAGAGGTCACGCCGAAGATGTTGCTATAGAATACAGTCTCGTGAACAAATAAATGTTTCAATCGTAATTAAAATACAGAACCATAATGGAATCCTGTTGAAATTATGCCACAACATTGTTTATACCTTTCTTATGCTGTACAAAAAATTCACTGCCAACGTTGTTGTTTTATTACAATGAATACACACTAGAACAGGATAAGGTCAAGCATGTTTCCTGAACGCCATGAACTAGATAGCGGTATTAAAACCACCACATATACCATTCATTGCCACACCTGTGGGATGCTACTTTAAAGGAACTATCACACATCTGGATCTTCAGAATTAAAGCAATTAGGTTTTAAGGAGGGGGGTTAAAGTAGCGGATTTTATCAATCCTGTTAACAGTTGGCTGTGGATGATGTAGTGTTTGTGCAATTCTATTGGATTTTATCAGTAAAAGACGCATATTATTTTTCGCGTGTATTTTGTTTGTGTGCAAAGTACCATTTATAGAGCTGGCAAAACTTGACAAGTATTATTGCATATATTGGGAGATTGAAGAACTGGAAGTACCATACTTTTCATACCATGAGATTCACAGCCAAGAAGACAAAAACAAACGCGTTGAGACAAGTTTAGCGTAAGAATTTTTATTTCAAAGTTTACTTCATGTATATCGAGAGAACATGAATCATTTGATAAAGTCTTGAGCATTTACCGAAGTTGGAAGCTTTAACCGACAATGAGTAAAAACTAAATCTGGATGTTCTTAAATGGCAATATAAGGCAAGAAAATTTTTCTGTAAAATTTGAAATATTTTTTCGTTGCCACTTGAGATCGTAATTACGTCTTGCCACACGTGGTTCGATTTCGATGCAGATGGCTTCTTTAGAAAACCATTAAATTGTTTGGATATTGTAAGGTTGCCTTAAGCTGCCATTACTTTTGAAAGATTTCAAGAAATATTTTTCTTTCTGGGATTAAATCAAATTACGTTTATAATGTTTGTTTTCTTGGTTGGCAATCTCTGCAATGCGATCTCTTTTCACTACATCGCTGAATAACACATGATCAGGAGCAACATCACTGACATATATACATGAGCAACATCACTGACATATATACAGGAGCAACATCACTGACATATATACAGGAGCAACATCGCTGACATATATACAGGAGCAACATCGCTGACATATATACAGGAGCAACATCCCTGACATATATACAGGAGCAACATCGCTGACATATATACAGGAGCAACATCCCTGACATATATACAGGAGCAACATCGCTGACATATCTACAGGAGCAACGTCCCTGACATATATACAGGAGCAACATCCCTGACATATATATACAGGAGCAACTTCCCTTATATATATATATATATATATATATATATATATATATATATATATATATATATATATATATATATATATATATAGAAGCAACATCGCTGACATATATACAGGAGCAACATCGCTGACATATATACAGGAGCAACATCCCTGACATATCTACAGGAGCAACATCCCTGACATATATACAGGAGCAACATCCCTGACATATATATACAGGAGCAACATCCCTGACATATATATACAGGAGCAACATCGCTGACATATATACAGGAGCAACATCCCTGACATATATACAGGAGCAACATCGCTGACAAATATACAGGAGCAACATCGCTGAAAACTATATTCAGGAGTATCTTCGCTTATATATCACGTGATCATTAGCAACTCCGCTAATATATCAATTTCAGGAACAGTGGCGACGAAAAGCACCAACAAGGAAAGATGGTGAATGCATATGACCTGTTACGTTCACATTTGTAATACTGATAATCAAATGTGTTGACAGGTATAATGTATATGCATAAAATGAAAATCAAAGGAGGATTATATTATATAAATATTGCAAAAGCTCAGTCATAAAACTATTATAATTTCAAATATATTTTTTCTTCACTATGGCATCTATCACACGTGCCTCGTTTGCATTATTCTGCCCCTACCCGCTAATAAGACGAGTCCAACTGCACAAACCCATATATTGCAGTCGCATCATATTCCGACAGATCTGGATCTGTGCGGTTTGTTATTAGTAATCAGTAGAATAAGGACATATTTTGATTTGCCGACGCGTTATCCTACGGCAAATTTTGGTGTGTACAGTTTGCAATTTATCCGAACTTATCAGCGAATACACGCGGTTCGCCAAATAACATGAAAAAAATTATTTGGTTAAATGTTCAATATTCTAGTCGGCAGTTCGAGTGCTGATAATAATACACACGTTAACCTTGACAGGAGAGGAATTTAGCGTGAATACAAACTGATGACATACTTCTCAGTCTTATGACAAATACAGAACATTTCGCTAAGCCAAAGTTTTTCCTGAAATGGAAGTTCAAAATTTTTAGATAAAAAAATAAAAAAATAAAAAAATAAAAACAAATTCAAAAGACATACGAAAATGCTGATCAATGAAAAAAGTATTCACTTGGTGAATAATGTTGCAAATATTAGCACTATTATACATGTAAACGGACATTTATAGAAGGCTTCTTCAAAAGATTTAATTACCTTTAATATATTTTTCCTTCACTGTGCTCTTTGTTAATGAAATAAGGTCAAAATGACCCATTTCCTATGACATAAACTCAATACTAAAGTCATATTTGTGGTAAAATAACAACATCAGCGGAGTAGACAATGTACAAGATAGTTGATTTCATTTGCAGTCGGTAATTGGATTCTGTGCGCGCTGAGTTCTATTCATTGTTTTGAAAAAAGAATCACTGATTTTGTTAGATTTTGCTCTACCTCAAAAACTTTTAATCAAGCGCTTCGAGCTAAAAGTATATTCATAACGATTGCTTAAATTTTATTTATTCAATATTTGCTATATAATTACAGACAGACAATAATGTGCAACGATTCGTACACGAGATTTATAATTGGTTCTTATAATGGAAACCCGAGAATTAAACACCAACATCTGAATGGACTTACTTATACTAGTACTTTGTTCTTTCTTTGCTGAACTGGTTGACCAGTAATGCAACAAGGTCACGTTCTCCCTAAACGCACTACCACACTGCGTTCAGTTGACAACATGATTATCGATACAATGTGTTCCCTATCATAACAAAGTTAGGTTGAAGGTATTTGAAGCGTGTGTTACATACACTCAACACAGTTGTAGCTTATTCTCCGACGTGGATGTGTCAGATAATTTGGGGTGGCAAGATTTTGTAAGTTTTTGATATGCAAATCGATGGATACTGGACAATTATTGAAGTATTGTGTGTGCGTGAAAATTTTGTTCATCGTCAACTATAGTAATTCGTGCTATTATGTGGATGTAAAATAAAATGCCACCCACAGAGTGAGGTACCAAATTAACTCAGTTAATGGTACAGTAGGTACACGCCGTGGCTCGTCTTGGCGGCCAATAATTATAGACAATAAGCAAATTAAAGATGCAGCGCAGCCGTAGAAATGAATATTTGCTGATCCTACAGAGGCAACGCTAACGACTGATTATCTTCCGTAAGCTTACGGTTACATGGATTAACCTTATGCCTATAGCAATAGGTAGAAAAGAAACGTTGCGAGTTCTGGTCTAATGACATTCATCGGCAATGTAGCAAATAAGACCTCGTTTGCCTTTGAATGATACGTATCTTATTAACAAAGCTATACCACTAATTGCTTATAGATCCGTGATCACTGAGGTGGCAAGAACTTGTGAAGCAGCGTCAGTAATTGTAGCGATTGCTCCTGCAACCGAGGCATCCGCAAATGTCTCCACTGTGGCTTTGCGGAGTCGGAATATTGTGCCTAGATTTAGTTAACTGCATCAGAACGATAAGAAATAGAATCAAGGGATGAAACATGCCGTCTTCCATTGGATAGATGCATAAGCAATTAAATAACCATTTCGCAGGATTGTCTTTGTGTTTCGCATTAAAGATTTTCTCAATATGGAATGAAAAGGCTTATTTTTTTCGCCATTTCAGAAAACAATCTGCGGGAATTAAACCCTTTCTAGCTTCTCTGGTGTCGGCAAACATATGATATTCACCCAAAAGCATTTGGAATTGATAGAGTGTTGGAGCAGGGTTCACAAGATTTGTGCGTATTCAGAAAATTTGGATATCTATTTATTCTTAGATTTCTCATTTCTCAAAATGGCTGTGATATTTAATGTGCATCGCATGATTTCAACGTTTTACATTCTGATACCTGCCATATTTTCTCTTAATGAGATTAAACTTGGCGTTATTCTCCCAAGTGATCCGAAATTCTTATGGAGCCTTTCCAAGGTATTGCCTGCAATAAAATACGCCACTGAAAACGTAGAAAAACAAAATATTCTACCAAATCATAAAATGATAATAAATTATAAAGATTCAAATTGCTCAGAAACCATAGGACCTCTGGCAGCTATAGATATGTTTATGAACAAGAGTGCTGACGTATTCATAGGCCCTGTTTGTGATTACGCTATTGCCCCTATCGCTCGATTTTCCCCTCACTGGAACATTCCTGTGTTAAGTGCCGGTGCCCTTGTACAAGATTTCGACGATAAGAAGGAATACAAACTTTTGACCCGAGTTCAAGGAGTATATTCCGACATGGCAAAGTTTTTCGTGGCTACGGTAGCTTCCTTCAATTGGACTAGATTGGGTTTGATTTACCACGACAATCTTGATGAAAATAAAAACAAAGGAAAGTCTAATTGTTTCTTCCGAATGGAAGCCATTTTTGATAGGTTCAAAAATGCATTTCGTTTCTTACCCTGGTACAAGGCTTTGGACGAGGAATTACCACATAGATACGATATAGGGGAAATATTGCAAACAGCCTCTAAAAATGTCAGAAGTAAGAGTTAGTCTCTCTCTCTCTCTCTCTCTCTCTCTCTCTCTCTCTCTCTCTCTCTCTCTCTCTCTCTCTCTCTCTCTCTCTCTCTCTCTCTCTCTCTCTCTCAGCATAAAAACATACAAATGCACTCAGGTTACCTTTAGAAAAAATTCTCAATGATGTATGGAATGACTTCAAAAATATACCTTTTCACAATTCAGTTTGGTTTCCTCATTGCGTTAATAACCTTCCAGTGCAACAATATTGTGTTTAAAATATACATGATTGATTGAAAATCAGTATCGGATAAAATACAACCAGCTTCAAGTATGCTTTTATCAATGAAGCAACAATGCAGATTTTTTCAATATACTTTTTACATTGAATTAACCCAGGTGGCGTATACATTTAAGCAGACACAACAAGGTAGATAAGAATCTTTGCAAGCAGAACTTTTGTTCCGCTAAGATTTTAGATCCTTTTCTGTCATTTCTTTTGATCTTCTAAACTTCACTCTGGTTCCCATGAATTTAATTATTTTAGTTTAGCATATCTCTTTCGGATTTTATAACATATCTCTCTCCATCACAGAAGAGACGAAACAGTGTGTTCATATTTACAAAGTACATTTAATCATTTTCTAAATAAATAAGCTTGACTCTCTCTCTCTCTCTCTCTCTCTCTCTCTCTCTCTCTCTCTCTCTCTCTCTCTCTCTCTCTCTCTCACACACACACACACACACACACACACACACACACACACACGGAATCTATAGCACATACTATAAAGGAGCTCTAAATTATAAAACAAAACACATAAATTTGTAACTTGTGTATTATTTCCTCATTTGCTGTACATCCAGATCATATGACAAATATGTCTGACAATTCAGTAATAGTATTATTTACATGTAGGAAATTGATAGTTTGAAAGCATTTACGCAGGGCCCTTGAAAGTGCAGTTCCGTAGCATATGTTTACTACTTGGATAATCCAGCATCGACGCACACAAAGAGTATATTGAAATGAAACATCGTTATTTAAAGTATCACAAAGTCCCTTATAAAATGTGTGTGGACCAAATAAATTTGGCTTTGGGGCAGACAGATCCAGACACGACTCTCTCTCTCTCTCTCTCTCTCTCTCTCTCTCTCTCTCTCTCTCTCTCTCTCTCTCTCTCTCTCTCTCTCTCTCTCTCTCTCTCTCTCTCTCTCTCTCTCTCTCATACACACAGACAAAATCCTCATCTACAACATCTCTGAAATGTGCAACTTGCTTGAAAACCAAACAAACTTGCTAACTTTGGGGGTTGCGGGGGACCTGGGGTGGACGCATATCTTTGCATACCTTGACATGAACTTTTTGCAATTATTTCTACGAAAACCTGAAAGTGGTTAAGAATGTATCTATTTATTGCAACTAATTATCTCACAAATATAACATATCGTTTTATATGATAGAACAGCAATCCCAGCTATTTATTGTGAAGATATTTTGCAGTATAGTATTATGTTCAATTTATATATTTATGAACTGTTTTTCTTAATATGTTTGTGTTGAAAACTATCTCATTATCTAACCGAACATTAATAAACTGTGATATTTGTTATTAACAGCACTTGCTAAACATTTAAATGATCCGCTCAGCAGTGACCGATTTTAATGATTATTTTTGCGGTCAAAAATAGAATACCGTTAATTAATTGTCAGGATGAAGTTTTTATTTTTTATTTGCATTTTTGAAAAACGGGTTCCGGTTTATTGTGATGTCATTGTTCACCATACGTAAACTATAATCTGCAGGGCATAGGCATAAACCAGAAGTGTTCGCCATCTGTTTATTCCCTGTATTTTGGTAATGTTGTATTAGTATTATGTGGTTAACTTACATTCCTTTTCCTCGACAACAGTTACCCCTGTATAGTGCTCGACACCCATCATAATAGCCCGTTATGTTCCGCCAACGAAGCATATTTTACCATTCAATACTTTATAATACAACAAACCGTAAAAAAATTAATCACAGCCCGCAGTTTACTATCGTTCTCAGTGCGAAGTCTCTCTCCCTCGAGTGCGAAACTTGTCGAGGGCCAATACATGTTGTCATACTGCGATTTGATAGCTTCAGTTTTCAACCAGCTCACTGATCCGGCTAATATTTTTCGCTGCTGCAATCAAATGACACAAAATCTTACATCCAGCCATCAACCCATCCGTTCGTCTCTATCTCACGTACACACAAACACACACACACACACACACACACACACGAATACACACACATATTTATGGACTCCTATCAGTAGTTAACTAAGCAAAAGAGGTAAGAAAGCAATATCAAAATTAATTAATTTTATTTCATTATGATTATAATAAAAAATGGAGTATGTAATACAAGGAAGCAATAATTACAGAATTGTTATCTAGATATGTAATGTACATTATATTTTGATTGAATTATCTGCTTTTCGTCTTGCTTGTTTGTAATATCAGAACGAGTTCCATAGCGTTTTGTCATTGAGGGGAAGCGGGAGTGGAGTGGAGTGGAGGGGAGGGAAGGCACTTTTGCGCTTCATCGTTACATTGTTTTGTGATAAATATAAATATTATAAATTTACAATTTATCTGCGTGATTCAGATTTTTGACGTAGCTTTTAACAAGTTTTCAGTCACATCTCTACGATGTCTGCAGTGTGCCAGTTTATTGTCATTATAAGCATGGGGCATCATGCCGCAGACATGTAGCATGATGTCCCACCCTGTCACATTTTATCCTGACACCAGGATGACCAGTCCTAGTACTAACCTCTTAATGCTGAGCGCCAAGCGAGACAGCTGTAAGTACCATTTTTTAAACATCTTTGGTATGACTAGGCCGGGTTTCGAACCCGCGCCTTCCCGCATCATAGGTGGTCGCTCTTCCACTAGGTAACCGGAGAGGTATTTACAATTTATGAACTTTTACACATATATTAAGTAACTTGGCATCCAAAACATTTGGTTCGCTTGGAGATTTATCTAAAAACCATATTATTTTCTTTCTTTCTTATTCTGAAAAGAAATATTTGTCACCTGATAAATACTGAAAATACGGCAAGAGATTGGTGGCATATCAGACTTGTTTTCCAAGGCAAAAGGGCTTCCTCCAGACATAATGGTCAGTGCTTTAGGAACCATCGAATCGATAAGAATAAGTAATAAAAAGGGACCATAGAAAGCTGTTAATTATTTGTCAAGCCATTATAGTCATTTTTTTCCCATTATTTCTTTGTCGGCTTCAGCATTAAGGTTTCCGTGACTGACCTTGATGATAAAATTTTGTTTCCACACCTTGTGTCTAGATAAATGGGAAAAGTGAAAGTCATTGTCTTGAGAAATACTTATAGTTTATGACGAAGTAAGTGCTTTATCAAAGCCTGATAGCTAGGCCCTCAAAGTTTTGACACTGACATCTAGCAACACTTAAATTTCTACTTGGCTTTACTGGTTATCAAATTTGCAATGCAAACGTCCAAACAACTTTCATCGTTTAAAGACCTGATTTCAAATACTTGTAATAATTAAAGTAACGTAGAATGTCATTTTCTTTATTTGGACTAATTTTAATATGAAACTTAAATGGCTGTATTTTAAGAATTAGGCCTGGGAATCAAAACTACTGTATCGATTATTGCTTAGAAATATCAGAAGTAAAATTTCAAATATGTACATCTTGAACGCCAGATGTTTTAATTTTAGGTTGTTGACAGAGTGTAGCAAGATGTTCCAACTATTTCAATACCATATGGTTATATACATGAAAGTGGAACTGTGGTCACTATATTGTCTCTTATCCAAATCGTCTTTAAAAATGTATATAACCCAACAGACACATTGGCTATTAACACAATTTAAATGTAATGACGTGGCTTTTTAAAGTGCTTCATTTCCTTACGATATTCATTCGTTATACTAACATCACAGTAAACGACATGTGTCAGATATTACAAAGAATTCATGTATCGAAATTATATGATATATTAGAATTACATCGATATATCTGAATTGTCCCTTTTCATAATTTCGCAATTGCTTCCGGTCACATGGTCGAAATTGATCCATACCATGCTTTCGACTATCTTTAAATTTTTGGCCTTTTACATACTTTACGAAATATAAAGGAGTTCAGTGGTTGGCTTGCTAGAATAGTAACTGAAAGATTCCGGGTTAGAATAATAACATGGGATACTACTGTACGTACTTTTAATCCGATTAACTCAGCACTAAAATAACCTATATCGTAAAACACGAAACTTGACCAAACAAAACATCAAAAGTTGACACTTCGGCGTGTTTTTTATGTACTCGTCCTTTCATCTTGGAAAAGAACAGATATATGACATCTATTTACATTAAATAAATGTAACGTTTGTATCAAATGAAAGGAATATTGTTCATAGATGTATGTAAGATATTGCGATAGAGGACGCAAATATTCAGCATTAAACCTTGATCATACATTTGAAAGGAATTGTAGACTCTGTTCGGTGTGATATTGTCTGGCCAGGTAAATATTTAAAATTCGGTATTGTTGTATTTAAAAACTCCACGGAGAATGACACGATGAAATTAAAAATTGAAAGAACTGCTACTCACAGTCATTTTTGTGTTGGTATTTTATGGGGATTTTTTATGCTGTACATATAAACAGAGAATGAGAGCATTGATTATTTTTTAAAGTATGAACTAGTACTTTTTAAACTGGTTTTATTTCAAATCGAGTTTGAAGAAAAAAAAAAACAATTGCTTTATCCATCAGCGAAAGACATGCATATATTACCTAACTGGTTTCTTAAAATATTATTGAATTGATTTCAACAGTGAATGAATTATACATAGCCACAAAGTTCATCACTCACAGAATAGATTGATTTAAATGATTTATCAGCTTAGATACAATACATATTTCAAGTGTTGAAAATGCATTTACTTGTTTAATTGGTCAACGCATGACTGCGAGAGCTTTTTTAATTTATAGGGAATTTCAGCGTATTTCTCGTGGACAGATCAGCGTGTGTGTGTCTGTTTGTATATATATATATATATATATATATATATATATATATATATATATATATATATATATATATATATCTATATATATATATATATATATATATATATAAGCTCTAAATTCTACTTTTCGACGTCAAAATTTGGGTGGAAAATGCTTTGCACATTAGCAATCTCCTAGTTCAGTATATCTGACATCCATGTCATTACAAGGGATTTGACTGTAATTACAAGGGATTTTACTGTTGTCTGACTTGTTACAAAGTTATATTTGCTCTATTTGAACAAATTAGACTCATAGCCGGGAATTAGACCAAAGATTCCTCTGTATGGTGGCATCTCACACACCAGATTTTTCGACAAACAGGTTAAAAATGTTACATCTTCTCTCTCTCTCTCTCTCTCTCTCTCTCTCTCTCTCTCTCTCTCTCTCTCTCTCTCTCTCTCTCTCTCTCTCTCTCTCTCTCTCTCTCTCAAACTAAAACTAGCGCTGCTTCTGCTGTTAACGACGATTCTACTGCTGCAAACATCGCTTTCACCACCACCACTACCGCTAATATTATCATCACCATTATTACCCGCATTGCAACTACTACTGCTGCTGCTAATACAATGCGTAACTATTAGACAGCTGCAACTACTACTAAAGAATCTTTAAAAAAAAAACTGCCATTGCCTTTCTGTTTCTGTCACTAATGTCAACGCCGCCATTTTGAAGAAGGAAGAAGGGTACAAAACAGAACATTTGTGAGACAAAACATTATTTTCTTGACTGATGTCAGTAATGAGAGAGAGAGAGAGAGAGAGAGAGAGAGAGAGAGAGAGAGAGAGAGAGAGAGAGAGAGAGAGAGAGAGAGATCTGTAATACACTTAGCCGTTAAAACTACGAAAACACTTAAACAACTACAAATTTTGACACAAAAATACTAAGAAAACTACTTTGATACTCGGATTCTCATACTGTACTGTCGCCGCTGGCCTGAAGTAGCGACTTAAGAATCAAGCGAGTAAGCATTTGTGATAAAAAGAGACATTACAAGCCTTACTGATAATCGCCTCTACAGCTCCTTAAGACCGATACAGTCTCTGGAGGAAAATGAAGACCTCGTGAAGTTATAATTGCTAGGTCAGTTTCAACATAGCAAAACTAACGTGTTTATCTTTAAATTGCTTTGACGTGTCTCACTTCACATACTGGAAGGATTCGCGTGTAATTTATCCAGTAGCTAGCTCTTTGGTGATGAACTGAGAATGAAATGTACAGAGACAATATCATCTGAGAGGATGTATGACAAACCAGAATCCGGATGTAGGACAAACCAGACTCCAGATGAAGGACAAACCGGACTCCATATTCTTTCCATTTTGTTCGCAGTGTAACACCTATTATTGAAATCTATAAAGACTAGAATGTGGAATCTTTGTATATTTGTATATTTGTATGTTCTTGTATAATCCATATTTCTAATTACAAATATGTAATCATTTATAAGGGTTTTTTTGGGTTTTTTTAATATTTATTTAAATGTTTTCAATTCCTTTGAGTTTCTTATAGGACATGCGTGCATCCTTTCTGTCATGTCCTTCTGTCTTAGTCAACTATGGATATCTCAGTTTCAAACAAAATTCATTACTGAAGGACTTAAAACAAACAGCAAGAAAAAAATACCTTTCCATAAATAAAAGCTGTAATTTTATTAACAGCTTTATCTTACGGTCACCGCTTGACATAAAAAAAAATGACTCAAAGAATATCTCGTAATTTATTGTTAATCCCTATAGACGGATATTTTCTTTTTCAAATTCTCCTATTTGTTCCAATCAAAACAACAAAATTAAAACGTTGTCACTCATTTTGACAATTTATGTTGTCTTTGCCATGCGAAGTTTTTTTTATTGTTACATTTTAATCTTGTTGTATTCTGCCTGCTATCAAGTATGCGAACGACTTTAGAAAAGTGTTGATATTTTAGATGAAAGCCTGTCTTGTAGTTTTGCCATCCACGGGACCAAAACCCAAATTACATTTCTTGAGCGTGTATCAGACATTATGCTGAGTGAATGCTCGTGGGGAATACGCAGTACAGCAGCCATTGTTTTGCTGAAATGGAAATTACATAGAAAACGCAGTTAATTATATTTTCTTTGTTCGGCCATGACAGCAAAATATGTATTTTAGACGTCTTAGAAAATTATACAAAATAATTCATACCGATTAAGAAAACAAACGTTTTGCAAACCATGTTTCTAATGTGAAAAAGTTACCATTGATCTCAGGCTTTACAGCAGTCTGATGTTACCTTAATTCATGCCAGATATCTTTCTTTTTATCGCGTTTTGTTCAATGACTAAAGACAAATTTCATTCAGACTGAAGTTCACCAATTGCTTCGAAATCGTAATTTACGTATCACAATGAATAAGGTACAGACGAAACGCTTCAGATCTTATAATCATTTCTAATACCAGCCACAGAAAGACTGTAAGTAAATTAACGGGTTTCATCACCCACATTTAATATCAATACTGGTAAGCATATGGAAAACGAGCGGCATGAAAAGAAATGTGAACTTTGCGTGGTGTGGTCCAGGATGAAATTATTTGGTCTTCCTCTATACTTTTCGCTTAGAAATTTTTTTATTGACTCTTGTTATTGGCACAAACCAAGCAGGAATAAACAATAACAATTGAAAAGAAATTAATATTTAGCAACTATAAAATACATACAACTAATGTGTAAACAGGTTTATATCGCCATTACTCGTTCATATATTTATTTATACAACAATTTATTGTGTATATGTAAAACATATTGTAAGGATAAAGCTTTTCGCATACGTCGTATCAATAAAATTCTGTTCTGTTCTGATGATATTCGAAAGTCATAAGCCATGTGGTTACTGAAATCATTCTTAATGTAACAATTATGTCCAATTTTCGTAGACGGCATTTAATTACAAAGAGGCGAAAATCCGTCAGTCTTCAAAAGATACGTTGGTGACACCAAGGCTGCCTGTGTTTGCTTTTTGTCAATTTGTAAAAGATAAAGAATAGCGGAGTGACTGGATTGACCTGTTTTCAGCCAAAGCATTCGATACAAGAACCTCATTTTGATTTCACACATTATGTTTCGTCAAGATCATTCCATTCATACAACCTTTAGTTATATTTACTGAAGTGCCTTTTCTTCTAGCTATGTTTATCTCCTTTTAAGGCGCAAATTTTGTGTTCATTTTTAACACACTTATTTACATAGTAAATTCTCAAATTATTTTAAAATCATTGATGATGTTAAAATGGAGGTGGAAGACCGTGTTCACAACACAGACACTCATGTTCAAAAATTTTACTTCTACCTCTCACCAACGAAACTAAAACAACCGAAAACTTCTCTACACATGCACACAAAGTTAATTAACATATGTAACCAAATTGTATAGTTCCTCAATAGATACTGTGAAAGTATATTGTATCAGCAAATAATCACCATTAATATCGTTTATCGACTGATAAAGTCAATCCACATATTTTTTCAATACATATCATTCGATGTATTGATTTATCAACAACTACGATAAATATATTGTTCATCAACACGTATGACGCTGCATTATATATATATATATATATATATATATATATATATATATATATATATATATATATATATATATATATATATATATATATATATATATATATATATATATATATATATGTGTGTGTGTGTGTGTGTGTCTGTGTCTGTGTCTCTGTGTGTGTCATTTTTGCGGACTTCACACGATATACAAACAAAAGTTATTTAAAAAACAAAAATAGGTAACATTGCTTTATAATACATATCAGTGTCTATTATTATGTTTCCATTAATATTTTTGGAATGCTGTATAGCTAAACATGCTCGTGCTTTGTTGGAGAAGATATCGTTGGTACCAAAACAACCCTCCCCCGAATACAAAACCGATACAAAATGAAAATAAAAATAAAGCAATCGTCAAAAACTACCAAAGTTATCCCTATGTTCTGTTATCCAATAGAGATTGTTTTATTGCTAAGTAACTAGGCTCAGCATGGACACTGACAGAGAAAAGGAAAATAAATCTTGCAGTTCTGGTGTTCGTGCTTTAAGCATCAGTTGTTGCTTATGTACTTTGTTTTCTTTGGGGGCTTTTTTGTTTTGCTTTTCCTGTATTTGTTTGTTTGCTTTGTTTTGCGGCAGGGGTGCTTTTTAAGTGCGGAGGGGAGGATGAAGACACGTCATAGGCTCCTAAGTACTAAATGCATTGTTTGAAATAAAATGGTATAGAGATTCTTCGATTTTATTTATTTAATTTTCTCTAAAAGAACATGCACGAACATAATGTTACACAAATAGAAATATAATGTGATCGGATTATTCAGCACAAAACGTTTGCGAAGGTAATCGAAGCCGACGATAGTGCGCAGTCTTGCAATGTTCGACTTCGTTCACCTGTTTAATAAAACCGAGAGGTTTTAGAAAAGTACGTCTCCTGCTTTACTAAACATGTCCGTTTGTTCAGATATGTGCCTAAATATCACTTTCCTGGTTAAGTATTTCGAAACCTGAATTCTTGAATAACGCTTTATATTTCAAGTATGATTTTTGGTACGTTACCATCTATTTAATGCGATAACATATTCTTTGTTCCAAGCATATACATTATTTATATATAACTCGCGACGAAATTTCGCAGTGATCAGAATACTTTAAAAGGGATTGGCGCATTGATTTGTATCTTACGCCCAATTACCGCATGACACGTCCTTTCAAGGTTGAGTGCGCTGCTTATTGCCTCATTGTCCAGGGATTATGATATGCGTGGCAACATGTGTTTGTGATTATCAATATTTCTTAGAAACCTGATCGATAATTCCCTTGATTTAGTTTAAGAGAGTTTTATTTCTTTCGTGAATATCGATTTCTCTGTGCGAGTCATCGACTTTTTTATCCCTTGAAAAGTTGTACTAAACATTAATTCTATTACTTCCTTTTCTGCAACTCAAATTTCAGTACAAGTTGTATGGGTCGCACAAGCTGAATAATCCTCTCACAAAAATCCCGAATGTAATTTTGCGGATTCAATTTCTTTCCAACATTTTGGATTACTTAAAAAAGTCAAGGATGATTCAATAATATAAATCCTAACATTGAGCCTTATGCACTTTTGTCAATTGTACAAGCTCGGAGAGTAATTTTCTTTTCTCATCACAATGCTTGATGGCTTGAGACTCCTCATGTGTTAGATTAGACACAAATTAAGTGCGACAATGGTTTCTTTTACTAATATTTGCCATACGCACATCATTGAGAGAGAGAGAGAGAAATGTTGAGCAAATAATTAATATTTATTACAAGAAACTGATTCATTTTCATCAGTTCCAATTTTAGAAAGTGATATTGTAAATAATGAAACGTAGCTGGGTACTAAGCTCTGTTGTAGTAATACTTAGTAGAAACTATAATGAAGAGTAACATGTTGCATTAGATTATTCAGGGTTAATTAGAGATCTGTGTCACTATCGGATATAACTCTTCCTTTTCTTTGGAGGAGGTGGAACTGTTTGTGACATACATGTGTTGTCCTTAATATGATTGTAAAATATCCCCAAATACGGACCCTAGCAAATAATCATGTGCTAAACTTTCAAGTTCACGGAGTCTTTGAAAATTTATTTTTCTTTCTTGGAAAATGGCAAGTGCTACAGTGGAATTTCCTTATGTATTAATGTATTGATGGATAAATGATTCCTTCTGGCTGGTAAGTGCATTATTTGTCATCAAATATTTTGGTATAGTTTTGATTCAACATGGCCACAATAAAGATGCTCACATTTCTGGGTGATACTAAATTTTCTGTAGCTGTTAACAGAGTTGTGAGGTTATTAAGTGTATAGGTCTATAGTATATGTGCATGGCTCAGTGTTTTCTGTCATAGTTCATTTCCAACATCATTGAGAATTTTATCATATATGTAGCACAGTAAATTTTCAGGTCAGCGTCATTAAATGTAGCTAACATTATATAATTTATTTCACACGAAGTTTTTAAAACTAGTTAGGTTGCTTTAGCTACATTTAATGACTGACCTTAATGTTCTCAAAGATGGTTTGATTTCAAGTTACTATATTTTTGTTATATATATATATATATATATATATATATATATATATATATATATATATATATATATATATATATATATATATATATATATATATATATATATATATATATATATATATATATATATATATTTGTTTTTGTTGCTGCTGTTTGTTTGTTTTTAGAACAGTTACGTGAGGCACATGTAAAGACAACTAGGTTTTCTTATTTTAGAAGTAGCTCTGAGCGCGTGGACACCTTGAATGAGACGACTGGTCTGAGACGACTAGACTAAGATAAGAAAAGTAAGGTTAACAAAGCACTATATTCTCCGTCTCATGGGTGAGAAAGAAAGATATGTATGTGTGTGCATGTGTTTTTGGTGTTCTTTTGGGTTTAACGTCTTTTTTGGTACATGATATCGCGTATACAATATATTTTGGTTGAGCAAGATACTGTGAAAACCCCGGGAAAAAACCACTGACCCGCGGCAAACTATTGCCAAACTTTCGCACCTACCTACCAACCTTGGTTGAGACTGAAACTGAAACCCAGGCTCACCGAGGTCAGGGGTCAATTATCTGTAAATCTGAGCGCCTTAGACCTTCGGTCACCCTTGGTATTTGTGTGTGCATACATATATAATGTGTAATTGTATGCATACATGTATTAGTGCGTAGAATGTTTATAGGAGTGTGTCAGGCAATTTGTGTATATGTAAGTATATTTCTCATCCATGCGACATAAAAATTTAGCTGGGGAGAAAGTGAACATTTAGGAGAAGGGGTCTAGAGAAAGACGAGGAGGAGGGGGAGATGAGATTTTGAGAAAGGTCGGGGAGGAAGAGGAGAAGGAATCGGGAGAAATAAGAGAGAGAAAGGATACAAAAGATGGGTAGAAATACAAGGACAGTTGGAAATTAGTCTCACACTGATAATCAAGTGATGCAATAGGCTTATAAAAAGGTTGAGCGGAAGGAGTGTAGTTGTAAATTTGAGTCGTATAATTATTGAATTTTAAATATATTGTTAGTCATTGAATTTCAACCTTTTTATATATTTAACTATCCAACTGTCGGCAATCCTGACTGGGGGGCTCTGGTATTTACAGCCCTCTGTCACTAAATTTAACTTCCAACAAAATAGAGCCTGGGTGGTACTTTTATAATATTTTAAATAATATATTATGAGCACCACACCTCAACGATATGGTTCGTTATACATACATACATACATACATACATACATACATACATACATACATACATACATGCATGCATGCATGCATGCATGCATGCATGCATGCATGCATGCATGCATGCATGCATGCATGCATACATACATACATACATACATACATACATACATACATACATACATACATACATACATACATACATACATACATACATACATACATACATACATACATACATACATACATGGCTTAGTGGTCTAAAGTGCTGTCCGTTACGGATCACTGCCATCTCACCTCTGCGTGAGTTCGAGTCTAGGATTCGGCGAATGAGGATATCTGAGAAAGCTTGCCCTTAGCTTCTTGTTGGTCGGTGGTTCTTTTCGGTGATTTCTCGGTTTCTTCCTCCTCCATTAATATTGGCCGCCATGTATAGCCTATTGTGTGCTGAAAAATGGCGTTAAGCACAACAACAACAATAATATACAACATACATAAATGCATGCATACATGCATATCTTTATATTCAGTTGTAGTTTACACAGCTGAAAAGTATATGCAAGATCTTGCATTGAAGGTAAAGATTACATATATTAGAGGAAGAAGCAAATTTCGTTCTATCTAACCAATATTCCAACTAGCTGTTCCTTCAAATAAAACACGCTAAATACAACCACCTCTTCACTATGTGTATAACAAATTAAAAAAAAATAAATAGTTTTATTGTGCTCATACGTGCCATTAAACTCTGCGGATAAGAGTTTGCTCACATTTTAAACTCGTTAATCTCAATTTCACCATCCCTGGATGGTAAAGAAACGACAGCTTAAAACAATTTTCTTACAGTTTAATTTGAGATTTACGTGAAGTCTCGAAAGACAAGAAAAGGAATTTCTCCTAATATTGTCTTGACGTGCGCATAATATAATTTAGAAACAAAATGTCGATGTAGTATTAGGAAATTTTAAAAAAAAAATCAATGTAACATTATGCAATTAGATGGAGTGACATGTGAAATTTCTAACCGGATAATGGACAAAAATCGTTGAGACGTTAAATTTGTTTTACTGTTTACAAAAATGTAGCAACAGTTCATGCGGTTGATTTTATTTGTAATACAGTTTTAGATATCAAGTTGCACAGCATTGATACTTATCATAAATGAAGCAGTGGTAATAATAACTCGAACATACATCACGGCCATAAATGTAGCAGTGGTAATGATAACTCGAACATACATCACGAAAATAAAAGTGTCAGGAATTATAAATTCTCCACTTGTAGATCTGTGTGGCAGATAGGAAAGCGATAGTTTGTTTTTAAAATATAAAAGTGGTATACAGCATCAAAACAGACCATTCATTTTGAAAATGGCGTGAAAGAACGTTA
Source organism: Potamilus streckersoni (assembly GCA_016746295.1). Lineage (NCBI taxonomy): Eukaryota > Metazoa > Mollusca > Bivalvia > Unionida > Unionidae > Potamilus > Potamilus streckersoni. The sequence continues at coordinate 4,739,158 of JAEAOA010002354.1, read as the reverse complement.
CATGCTAAGTCGAGTAACATACTAGAAATCAGGAAAAGATAAAGTGAATCTGAGAGTAAAAAATTTAAAGTTCATAAGAGTCCGCTGTTTTGAACTTAATCTTTCTTCTCATTCCAGTAGATGAAAAATGACACATACATACATACATACATACATACATACATACATACATACATACATACATACATACATACATACATACATACATACATACATACATACATACATACATACATACATACATACATACATACACACACACACACACACACACACACACACATACATACATACATACATACATACATACATACATACATACATACATACATACATACATACATACATACATACATACATACATACATACATACATACATACATACATACATACCTACATACATACATACATACATACATACATACATACATACATACATACATACATACATACATACATACATACATACATACATACATACATACATACATACATACATACGCACGCACGCACGCGCACACACACACATACATACATACATACATACATACATACATACATACATACATACATACATACATACATACATACATACATACATACATACATACATACATACATACATACATACATACATACATACATACATACATACATACATACACACACACACACACATATATACACATATATATATATATATATATATATATATATATATATATATATATATATATATATATATATATATATATATTCAATGGTCTGGGGCCCCGAGTGGCCGAGTGGTCTAAAGCGCTGTCCGTTACGGATCACTGCCATCTCTCCTCTGTCTGCGTGGGTTCGAGTCTAGGATTCGGCGAATGTGGATATGTGAGAAAGCTTGCCAGTAGCTTCTCGTGGGTCGGTGGTTCTTTCCGGTGATTTCCCGGTTTCTTCCTCCACCATTAATACTGGCCGCCATGAATAGCCTACCGTGTGCTGAAAAATGGCGTTAAGCACAACAACTAACCAACTATTCAATGGTCTAAGTTTTGATACTAGTTGATCTGATCTAGCGATTAGAATAGAGCGTGCGTTCCGTTTTTTTTGTTGTCAATTTCCTCCCTGTCAGTTTTATGTCCCAACTTCAATTGCATGCATATGCCCAGCAGAATCGAGACATTTCTGTAATAACTCATAAACTTGAAAGAATGATAGAGAAATTAATACAAACCTATAAGCCACATTTTCCCACTCCCCCCCCAATAAACGATTGCTTTCATTTATTTTAGTGACGATGGGTTGATAATTTCATTTCCTTTTGATGGATTGCTTTCTAATAGACTAATTAAAGGAGTATTAACAGACAACAGCAGCTTACATTCATTGCCATATTTACCATTCCTTGTACTGCATAGGAAATTTTATACAAGTGTGGGATGAACTAAGCGTACGGCAAAGTACATGCATAGATATACCCTTCAAACAACAATAATTAAAAATTATATATATATATATATATATATATATATATATATATATATATATATATATATATATATATATATATATATATATATATATATTAGTGACAGCCTGGCAGATATAAAGGTATTTGTTATTATTATATTATTTCCTTTTTGTTTTTCTTGATATATACAAAGACATACATAATTTATAATAGATGCAATTTGTTGTATACACCTCTTTTCCTCTGCTAAAAATGCACACGGCCAGTTGAATAAAATAAGTAGAAATTATCTGAGAAAAACAAATAGGTATTCACACAAAATTTCTACGTGAGCACACTTGCATATTAATTTTGAAGCACGTTAGAACTAATATATTTTTCTCCTCTTTGACATCATAATATGCTCGGTATATATTGATTACCGTATCCACTTATACGTCTTGCTCAACGACAGACAACATCATATCTGGGTCTGCGTTGTTTTGTTCTATTGATTGCTCCTTAAAACGGAATGTATATATCTAGATCTGTAGACGCATTATGCTAGGGTAGATCTGGGTCTGTGCAGTTTGTAATTGGATCAGACTTACATGAATATCTATGGTGTAGCCTGACTTTGTCTGCAGAATGAAATGAGTAATATTCTCTGTAGGAAATATGCATCCACAAGTTACAACAATTTGTCCATTTCGTTGTAAATAACTATCACAATAATGTTGTCATTCCCATGCCTGGTCCCTACCGGAGCCTCTGATGCGGCTTTGAGCCTGGCTTCGGAAAGAATCTAAACAAGTCCCTCAGCTGCTCAAATCTTCCGTCACGCAAAATTCGGAGCACTGCACAAAATCTGTAAATCACTTGTGTTTGCTGCCCCCGTGCATCTAAACAGTGACGGCAATGAAAATGATTGACTTGTTCCACGCGCTTCATTCATAAACTGCGATATTAGTGCACGTATCCTCTTATCAGTATGTTATTCGGTTCTTGATTTAGGACGAACTTTTTACCAAAAAAGTTTAAAATGCTAGGCGCTAAGAATTTATTTTGTTTTTCAGTTAAGTATAGTTATTTGTTGAATTATCTGAAAATTGCTAGATCATATCTTTTTGTCAGCATTATACGATTTGAGTCATGGCTCGACACTTCGCGTATTATAACAATTCATTTGTTATGATGTTGATAACTTGTATTTATATTTTTGGAAATTCTTTCATAAAACTAGGACACTAAACTGTTATTTTACTCAGAGAGTCAGACTTACGTTGTCCAATACAAGAAATAATCGCCGGTTCACGATTCCACAGCACATAATGGTAGGATTTCTCATAAAGCCCATATTTTAACTGTGAATACAATCCACAGGCTATGCCTGTTCATAAATTTAGCTTTTATAGGATGTCGCAAACTCCTCCAGCATTGTTGGGGTGGGTTGTATGATTTTGCTTATCGCTATATAGATGGTGATCCGAGTGGCCGAGTGGTCTAAAGCGCTGACCTTTCCGGATCACTGCCGTCTCACCTCTGCGTGAGTTCGAATCCAGACTCGGCTAACGTGGGTAAGTGAGAAAGCCTGCCAGTAGCTTCTCGTGGGTCGGTGGTTCTTCCCCGGGTTTTCCAGGGTTCTTCCTCCACCATTAATACTGGCCGCCATGTATAGCCTATCTTGTGCTGAAAAATGGCGTTAAACCCTACCATAACCATAACTATAAATGGTGATCGCAGACGGTGTAATTTGATCGGAACGAGTAAATATCAATATAAAGTGTGAACTTATATGTGGAGCAGATAAAGATATGAGCAGATATACAGAACAGAATGACATGAGCACTCCCCCATTCCCGTCGTACATGTACAAATTATAAAATTTATTCAAAAATTATTAAACAATAAGATTCATAAACAATCGTGATAATGTATTGCATTTGAAAGATACACTTCTTCTTTGAATTTAATTATTTGACGAATTCCAAAGATAAATATACTTATACAAATAGCCGATCTGGTAATCGATAGACTTAATTCATCATAAGATCGAGTGAAAGTTCGAAAACACTGTCTTATACAGATTCATAACCTGATGGTTCTGGTCCAGTCCGAATCCATTGCGACTGATTTTTTTTTGGGGGGAGGGAGTTGTTTTCTTGTTCCTGTAAGTCTGGGTCCTTCCCACTTATCCCTTTTCCAAAATTCTCTAGTGTCTAGTCTCTTTTGGTCCTTCTAATTTTGTGTGGTCACTTTGGTTTTCCGTGGATACTTCCCGTAAGAGCTCTCACACCTACCAAAAGTAAACAAAACTGCATGTAAGTATTCCTTTAGGTGCCCTACTGGGAAGAAATTATAATTTCTCCTCTTGTTAATATCAGATAAATTATGTCGTAATTCCAACAGATACCAATGGCCATCTGGTCTAGCTAAACATGGCAGACCATAAACAAATCTTGCTTCACACGATTAATATCTTGCCTACTGGCTGTTTCATAACTAAACCTAGATATCAGTTCCCGTCTCGTTTCAATTACACAAATGAATAAATGTAATTCCTTACCTGGCATTCATAACGAATACACATATTTTGTATCTATCATATATGTATCATGTATCTATCATATATGAATATATATATATATATATATATATATATATATATATATATATATATATATATATATATATATATATATATATATATATATATACCACGACAATTTCAATCAATACGCCTCAAATCTTTAGCATACGTGAAATTATCTTAATGGAAGAATTTACACTGATTCAAACGATTCATCAAACTTATATAAAGAATATCGTTGTACGGATTCATATAGATGAACTTGCACAGATGTATATATCAAGAAAATTGATCTACAAATCTAAACAAATAAATTAATGCAAATATAAGCAAATAAATAAACAAATTGTCACACCATTGTAATCATATCAAGAGAATTGAACTACGAATCAAACCAAATTAATTCATGTAAATATAAGCACATATATCACAAACTGTCATATTGATATCAAGTAATTACGTGACACGGATGCAAAATACCTCGTATCTGCAAGCTTTTGCCGCCAGAGACGTGTTCGTAGATTCTCCAGACTCCGATTCCCTTGGATTCTAATTACGAGTGAATTTCTTCTAAGTTCGACTAGGAGTTCTATACCCGTTGTTTTCTCTTGCAGAAAAATGATGTAAACAGATTAAAATGTTGCGATATGCACATTTAAACCGAGAGTTTTCATGTGGAATCACGCCCAATTTATTCAGTATAAACAACACGAATTAAAGATATTCCCTGCCTGAACTAAGCTCAAAACAATGCAGATCGTCTGACAAACTTTAGAATACCTACCACAGATTCCTGGTATCTTTCAAAATTGACAATTCTACATTCAGATCGGAAGTTAACCCCTATCCTTTCCAGTTAAATAAACGACGACTAAATTAATATCCAATGCTTCCATGAGAGTGACATTTGCCAATTAGTACGTTACGTAGATTTAGACCCGCGCCAGTCCCCATAAATCTAATTAATCGTTCACCTATCCAATTTAATGTGTTCTTCAATCGACAGAAATTTGCCCCCTTTACAAAGGAATATTCTGCGATATGTTAATATATATATTTTTTTAACATGTTTTGTGCTATTTATGCAAGGGTCGTCTGTGAAGTTCACGCTATTTATGCCAGGGATTTTCTGTGAAGTTCATGTTATATATGGCAATGTTTGTCTGAAGTCCAAGCTATTTAAAGCAAGGTTTGTCCGTGAAGTTCACTATACATGCACTACTTACTCAAAATGACCACTAGAGATAAAATATATTTTCAAAAATGAAAAGTCACAGTATATGAGTATTGCTAGTAATCAGCAGATAAAACGAAAGATATTTAAGCAAGTTGTTTAACCCTTCCTTACCTTTAGCGAGCGACAAAACATAATTTTTAATATATGTCACGATTTATTATATACATCAGTTTATGGACGAAATTGTGCTCTATCAAACTCGTACTCATACGTCAATTCTTCGAAAGAACTCAAGAAAATTTAAAAACAAAATACTTGTACTTTTGTTACAACTTTTGAGTGAGTTTCTTCAACTTTTCTTTAAGAAAAGATTTTAACATAATTTTCGTTCTAACCGTTCATTCCAATGGATGGAAACCGATCCGGTGGCCGTGTGGTTAGAGTGTCCGCCTCGGATGCGGGAAGTAGTGGGTGCAATCCCCGGTCGAGTCATACTAAAGACTTACAAAAATGGTACTAACAGCTGCCTCGCTTGATGCTCAGCATTAAGAGGTTAGTGTTAGGACTGGTCGGCCTGGTGTCAGGATAATGTGACTGGGTGGCACATCATGCTACATGTCTGCTGCATGATGCCCCAGTGCTAGACATCACTATAAACTGCCACACTGCAGACGTCGATATGACTGAAATTTTTTAAAAGCTACGTTACAAATCATAATCACATCACATCACCAATGGATGGACCCTATTACAACATTTCGTGTAAATAAGTTCGTATGTCACACATTGCAGAAATTGTCACGTTAACAAGGAATATATAACTGCAATTATCCTTAACTATTAGCTTCTCAACAAATCTGGTTTCGCGATTTAAGCTTTCTAAACAACGCCAATCTCCCAGGGGATTAGGTGAAGTCCAGATAATTGCAAATACGGAGTTAACGATGGTCAGATGCCATTTAGAGGAAAACGCTATTATGTATGTTAGTAGTTCTATCTGTTATCTGTTACTTTTTTCAATACATGCAATTAGTGAAAGCAATTTGAGGGTCACTACCAGGGTACACCTATATATTATTATTATTATAACCCTGAATTGTTGATCCAACATAAAACCACCTAGAATATTTATTTAATCCCCTCAATACGGCAAAATCGTTACGATCGTACTCGAGCATTTACTGTTCGTCTTCTTACTTATTCGTGCTCTTCTCTCTCTCTCTCTCTCTCTCTCTCTCTCTCTCTCTCTCTCTCTCTCTCTCTCTCTCTCTCTCTCTCTCTCTCTCTCTCTCTCTCTCTCTCTCTCTCCTTGCCAATGACATTTATATTTAACCCTTGCTTCGCTAATAATTTAATCCTACTTTTGTTTAAACCATATTTATTTAAGAAACTTTGGACTGTATATTATACAAACTCAAGTATATCGGGTACAGTTTGTACAATAGCGTTTACTACTTAAAAGAAAACGTAGAGGGGAAAAAAACCCAAAGCAAATATAATACAAAAGGCTTCGATTTGTGTGGATTACTGAATTCAACTGGACATTCTCCTAAAATTTCACACATCCAAGAATATTTGCGTATTCCTTTCTGTAGAGGATATAGGGTGTCACGTAATAAAGTTTGATTTGTGAGTTCAAACGGGAGTTTGTCTAAAATGTTATCTCTAAGATTAGAGTTTGTTTTCTTTTTTATATTAGCTTCGTTTGAAGTGTTTTGCCGTCACTATTTCATCACGGGAAGTAATACACATGATCAAATACACCATTCAAATGTCAAATCGTAATTTAATTTAATTTAAAACTAATTAAATTATGCTAGATAAATTGTATCTGCTGATCTGATTATTTTATTTCTGCCGCCAACAACAAAAATATGTTTAGGGGACATGCCTACCGGATGCGAAAATTTCAATGAATGTAAGAGGAAGGAAATGGTTCGTTTGTATAGATTTTTTAAGTTCTGCCCATTAAGAAAATAACTTTGCCTGTGATATTTGGAGCTCATTATGTATGTATGTATGTATGTATGTATGAATGTATGTATGTATGTATGTATGTATGTATGTATGTATGTATGTATGTATGTATGTATGTATGTATGTATGTATGTATGTATGTATGTATGTATGTATGTATGTATGTAGGTAGGTAGGTAGGTAGGTAGGTAGGTAGGTAGGTAGGTAGGTAGGTAGGTAGGTAGGTGTGTCTGTCTGTCTGTCTGTCTGTATGTATGTATGTATATATATATATATATATATATATATATATATATATATATATATATATATATATATATATATATATATATATATATATATATATATATATATATATATATACGGTTGTAAATTATAGAAACTGTAAAGTCCGGATTTGTCAAATACCTGGTTTCATGACTTAAGCTTTCTGTAGAAAGCCAATCTTCCTGTGTTTTATTGACGTCCAATTAATTACAACTACGTGGTTAACGATGGTCAGGTGCCATTTAGAGAACAAATCAATTATTAATATGTTACCAGTCTTTTTTTCTAATCTTATCTAATGCTTTCTTCAATACATAAAAAATTAGTAAAAGCAATTTGATAGTCATTGCCAGGCCATACATAGGAATTATTACCTGCCCTTGATTTGGTGATCCAATTTATAAAATCCGTTTCCCAGGATACGGAAAAACATCGATGTTCCCTAAGAACGTTAAAGCACATTGTACATTTGTTCATGCTATTTACATTTCACCTTCGTTTTTAATTTGATTCAAAGGTACTTCAACCCGCAGTTTTACCCGATAAATATTATCAGTTGATTTAATTATTTGATCTCGACCATCTACAAGACAGAATGTACAGAAAATATTCGTTAAAAATGCGAACATTTCAGCGATTCTTGAAACAAATTTATTTTGTTTAAACATTTTGCAGATAACAGCTACTTTAAAAAAATAATTTTTCCATTGGTATTGTACTACCGTTTTCGTAATTATCAAAAGGCGATTTTTCTTTATGTTCTACACGTACATTCAGATCTTTCAATATGTCCGATCAAAAGCGGCATATTAATGTGTCAATCGCATGAATTGGAGGAATAACTGCATAATATATTTCGCAAGTTTCAACCATTGCGTGTGTTGTCTACCTGTAACATTATAGTATAACTTCACGCAAGCTGTTGCTATTGATAAAATAATTTTATGTTGTATGTGAGTGATTCCATGAGTGATTCTATGTGTGTGATTTAATGTGAGTGATTCTATGTGAATGATTATATGTTAGTGATTTTATGTGAGTTAATGCATGTGGTTGATTGCATGTGGCTGATTGCATGTGAATGATTCTGTGTGAATGATTGTATGTGAGTGGCAACATGTGGGCGACTTTATATGATTTCATGTGATTCTATGTGACTGATTCCATGTGAATGACTGCGCGAGTCATTCAACGGGAATGATCACATGCGAGTGATAACGTGTATATGTGCGTTTTATATTAATACTTTAATAATCTTTGTTTATTTTGCCAATTGCAGATTTTCTTTTCGCAATTTACGGATTTCATTGCATGGCGTACGGTTAGGTATCATACCAGTAAAACATTTAACATCAGGGAAGTTAAAGTATAGTAAAAATAAAGTGGAAAGTGATGTGTTAGAATTATGCAAAAAAATTAACGTTCCATTAAGACACTATATGACGCGTTGATGTTGACAGAAAATGATGACCGTGGGTCAGCTATATTGTGCAGTCTAATCACGTTGGACTAATAACGGATTTGGACTGTTCCTAGAGCCGTAGAAAGAGATCATAGACCCAGGAAACAAAAAACACCCGGTCCTCACCTAGTTCTTGTTCACACAAAAATTTTCTTTTATAAAATTAAAAAGTGTCGTTTGGCCTGGGCTTTTTTACGGGCCCGGAACTCAGAGATATATCCCCAGTTGCTCCCTCTCTCTTGTCGCCCCCTGCGTGTTCCGTAAGCAAGGTAGATTTTGAGGAATAACAAGCCAATATGTATACTTCTTTCTTCCTGGGTATTTATGTTGTTTTAAAATCATTTGGTAATTTGTGACAATTCTTCACTGTCAGCATTGCTCAGTAGTTCCAGCAAATATTTCGAGCTGTGTTATGTTTTGTTTTCTTTCTTCTTCTTGTTGCAAGGCCCATGTTTCAAGTTGACATTAATGTCGCACGTTATCTGGTGATTTTAAAAAAAAATTAATTTTTATCAAATTCTTTTATCACACCTCCCAATCATCCAAGTGATCTCTCTCTCTCTCTCTCTCTCTCTCTCTCTCTCTCTCTCTCTCTCTCTCTCTCTCTCTCTCTCTCTCTCTCTCTCTCTCTCTCTCTCTCTCTCTCTCTCTCTCTCTCTCTCTCTCTCTCTCTCATATATTTACATGTTGTGGTATTTCTGTGTACATCTATGTGAATAACTTGAGAAGAGAGCAGCATGGGATAGTTTTTAAAAGAGGTACGTTTAAGCATTTATGACTTAATAATGTTTATCAGGTTTTGAGTCTAAAGGACAAGCTGTCATTGTTCATTTATTTGTTATTATGTGTTCACAGCTAAAATAACATACTAAAATAAAACTAACATCTCCTTAGCAATACAAGGATCATATAGAATTAGGACCCTGTCATTATTTTTAATGTAAGTTTTGTAAATATTTGTAATTCACACGACATTTACATTAAAAATCAAACCTGATTTGTTTAGGAGTATTCTTTTAGATTTCACACTTGGGTTGTCCATACAAAAAAAATCCTAACATTTTGAACATAGCGATTAAGGGGGAAAAAGGGAGCTGATTTGGTTACGACTTGTCAAAATTATCAGCTGAACGAAAGACTAGTTGTCACTTATAGTCGCGGTTTACATGAAATGCACCAAACTATATAAAAATGAAAATGAAAGTAAAATCCACGATATACAAATTTGTTGTAAAAACTCTGTGTGCGCTCAGGCAGAGAAATGGGAACTGCAAACAGTAATATTTTTGACAGTCTTTATTCTTTATCTTGACTTATAATAAAATACAAAAGATGTACCATTGACATTTATCTTCACTAGAGTTTCTTTCCTTAGCTGCAAAACTGATCGTTAATAATATAAACTCCAAGTGTTAAATTTGATTTTGAGATTTCTAGCTTTAGCTCATGCTATTTTGGAGAATGCATGGCTCGAAATGTCAGTGCATTAAAAGATGGTAGATCTTGGTTTAGGCTTTATGCAATTGAAGACGTGTTGTACTCATACTATAACGGTAAAATAGAACCTTTTCTGTATTCAGTTACATTCATAAAGTACCCATATTTATTTTGCAGAGTCAAAGTATATATTTCATTAAAATATATAAATGTTATATGTGTAATTTATGATAATATTACTTATGTTAATTATTGTCCTGTATATTCTATTTCTACCTGATATCATTCGATCAACACTAAACTTTCGGCCGTGTTCATTTACTAATAATTCAATTTTTTATGAATGAAACAGATTTTCTGCAATATAATTGGATGTAAACGGTCACATGATGATATGAACTAAACTGTCGGTCATTTTCTTTTATTAATAAATGCGTTTATTCTGCTTTTATTTCCATCCATTTTGGTACAATGTTAAGTGCGCCATCTCAAGAGCATTCTGACAGTGTCAAATCTCTGGTCGTATAATATAAGATCACGAAAATATAGAAAATTGTTTGAAGTTATGTTACAATGTATGAAGTTAAATTAAGGCTTTTTTTGCTTGTATAAAGAGTGTGAAGGACGTGAAATATCTACAGGACAACAATACGAAACCCTTTGCCAGTTGTAAAGATGCTGTCTTATAACACGTATACAACCGGCAGAACAGTTCTTCTGCGTCTGTTCTGATAATTATCTCGTGTATTATGCGTAGGAGGAATATGTTCCGCCGTTTTCGTAATGTTGCGAAATAATGTGGTTAAATACGGCATTTTTGCCTGTTTGGAACCTTACTGTGATTTGAGCATGATTTGTGTTTTTATTGAAAATTGAGGCAAATATTGTATTTACCGTTTTCGTTTTGAATTTTGATGACTAACTCGAGAACTGGTGTGCTAAATCGAAATCTTTGGTATTGTATGCAAACAATGTCGGCATACAATGATTTGGTAAAACCGTACTGTCCGCATCAAATATTTAATTTAAACCGCAAACAGAAACGATACACTAGATATTAGATATATAAAGTAATGGATGGATTAATCAGTCTTGAGTTTCCACCTGTCATGGGGAGAAAATTCACATAAAAGTTTAACAACTTTTTGATGAGGAGATAACATTTTAAACAATGATCAAATAACAACGAATATCGGATAGGTTTTTTCTTTCACTGATAAATATTAATGCAGACGCAACGCATTTTGCACAAGTAAAAGTAAGGTCAATAGCAGACGATATTCTGCCAATTTTACCAGGACGATGGGCATCCTGGATCTTTCTCATTGACAATTTTGAACAAGGCACACGAAGAAAAATCAAATTAAAAATGGCAAATATAGATACTAGCCAGATGCCTGGTTTGCGTTCTGTTTATGTATGTGTATTTTGTAAAGGTATCTTTATTTTAACTTCCAAACACCAGTTAGACTGAACTAAGTCTTCAGCATGCCACAAATATGACGGCTGATGACGTCAGTTGGGAACTATCTTTATTTAATGCAAACAAAAATACATAATAAAGATCATTTTAAAAATAAAAAAAAACTTCTTTTCCAGAGACTTACTAATTGATAATTCAGTTCCATGGTTATGGCTTTAAATCTTTAATAATTCATTTGATTTTAATCTCATCTTTTTATGCATCTGTTTTTCTTTTAATAGATAATTATCTCTTTTTTGGCAGAAACACTTATCTGTTGTTTTCTCGTGACATCTATAATTATTGTACTTTCCTGAGTTTTGAAATTTAAACTTTTGTTTTGTAGTATTTTAAATTGCTATTTTTAGGATATTTTTCTATCATTGATTTGGGAGCGGGGGTAATAGCATTTGTCTTTTAACACCAAAACAGTACAGCCTGACTATTCTGGTAGTCTTTGTTTGCAGGAATTATTGCTAGGATTCACCTAGTCATTCACATTTTGGTGTGTGTGAGTTTTGTGGGCGTTTTGGGGCTCGTTTGTGCTGAGCGAAATAGCATCTGATCATTATAAAAATGCTTTGATGGTTCTCCAAATGTTGAACCAGAGAAATTAATATTTTCTTTTATCCAATGCTATTTCACGTTGCAGATGATGAAAATATCAATGAAAATTTACATATTTCAACGCACATTATTGTTATATTAATTATACAATTCACTGACAAACACGCGCGCGAATGGATGCACACACACACACACGAATGGATGATTGCATGCATACATACATACATACATACATACATACATACATACATACATACATACATACATACATACATACATACATACATACATACATACATACATACATACATACATACATACATACATACATACATACATACATACATACATACATACATACATACATACATACATACATACATACATACATACATACATACATACATACATACATACATACATACATACATACATACATACATACATACATACATACATACATACATACATACATACATACATACATACAATTATTACTTGAAGAATGTTTATATTTATCTGAAATATTGTGATGTATCCATGAAAATGTTTTAATCACAAATGCAAATGTTTAAAACCACACATAAATGCACTGTTTTATTTAGAAAGAGTCATAAACGACGTTGTTAAATCACTTTCAAATTGAGAATGCATGCCTTCCTTATTCAGTGCTCTTTGACACACATATAAATGTATGAGATTACTAAATTTAACAAAGTCAAGTGCAATTTTCCGAAGTAGACTCGCAAATACTACTTTACCATGTCTTTCAGTGATATAAATAAAGAATATATATTAGGACTAACTAAATCATAAGTTCGCACAACTTTTCTTTGCATGGGCGTGCCAGCAGTTTTTAATGAAAAGCTTACAATCAGACAACGATTAATACAGGGGGGAGGTTTATTTGATATTACTGAAATCAGACCATCATAACAAGGGCGTTCTTGCTCAGTTTAGTAATAAATATTTGCATTCGTAAAAGTAGCTAACGACTGGAGCCTTTGCAAAGCATGTCGGATATTCTTTATTTACTGTCTAAGCTGCCTGTAGAAGTGCCCTTTTATATTTTGTAAATGCGTCTTGTAAATGTTTATACAATTCAAGCGTAACCTGGGATTTTAAGGTATTTCGTAAATTAGACACAAATCTGTTTCTTTTGATACACACAAGCATTCACGTTAGGTAGGTACAGCTATGGAAAGATGAGTTTATATGTTATTGACCAATGTTCAATTCATCCTGCGATGACAGCATGTTGAATAAATGTCCATAAAATGTATGTCCATAAAATACACACACACACACACACACATATATATATATATATATATATATATATATATATATATATATATATATATATATATATATATATATATATATATATATATATATATATATATATATATAGAGAGAGAGAGAGAGAGAGAGAGAGAGAGAGAGAGAGAGAGAGAGAGAGAGAGAGAATACATAAAATCATACTAGAAATGATATGTTTATTAATGTATCCATCGTGTTGTGGTCAAGTGTGCTGTTAAGTATATGTTAAACACATCTGTCTGAAGAAAAAAATGTTTCACAATTAGTTTATTATCCGTGTGTAAGGCCTAATCATTGAATTTTTTCAGATTTTTGGTGCAAGACTGGAATATAGTCGTTTACGTGATACAACGTAAGTGCCATTGATAGAAGTCCTTTCAGTATGGCATAAAAATGAAAGTGTATTTATGAAAACATGTTCTGAGTGCTTATATTTTATAACAACAACTTTTCTTGATCAACA
>JAEAOA010002354.1:4622500-4720000 GCA_016746295.1 Potamilus streckersoni | reverse complement strand
TTTCTTAACAAAGTATTAAAGGAACTACTTTTAGGTCAGCAAATGTATTCGCTTGTGCAACTAACAGAAATTGCCACCGGGAAAATGGCGTACATTGTAGTCTTGAATGCAAAACTTATCCTGTTGGACTTATGTTACATTGTTTTTAAAATTACAATCCAATCGAGCAAGTTCATGTTTAGTAAAAAAAAATAATACCAAACATGCATTGACGGCACAGACGAGGATTATTTTATTATTCTACATCTTATTCTGAAAAAAATAATTTGGGAAATCGCGTACACTGGGTGCAGACACGCGGGTATTCCAATGTTACCACGTCAACCAAGAGACCGTTTGAAGGTTGACATTTGTATTGTATGCAGTGTTAATAGCGTGTGTAAGTTTGCAGGGTTGGTAAGGTTGATATATTTCACTGTAAGTGCACTTTGAAGATGTTGAAGATGTGATGTGATGTGATTTGTATTTGTGAATGTAACGTTAACAATTTTTCAGTCATATCGCTACGATGTCAGCAGTGTGGCAGTTTATAGTGATGTCTAGCACTGGGGCATCATGCCGCAGACATGTAGCATGATGTCCCACCCTGTCACGTTATCCTGACACCAGGACGACCAAACCCACACTAACCTCTTAATGCTGAGCGCCAAGCGAGGCAGCTTGTAATACCATTTGTGAAAGTCTTTGGTATGACTAGACCGGAGATAGAACCCACGATCTCCTGCATCCGAGGCGGACGCTCTAACCACTATGCCACCAGAGCGGTTCGAAGATGTTGAAGAAACAAACATATAATATGTTTTTAATTGTTGTGGAAAGGTTATGCTTTAGAAATTTAATGACCAGAACCAGTGCAGGCACGACGATACAGGCTAACTAGTGGATCACCTAGACCGCCAGGATTTAATCTGCGCCAAATTAGTTGCAAGTGATTATTGTTTCGGGGGTGGGTGGGTAGGAGAAAGCACCAAAGTCATTGTCCGCCTGGGGCGCCATTACACATTGGGCAGGCCCGAATTAGAACGCTTCCACTCAGACATATTCTGATAACCCCATCCCATCTGTGATTTAGAGCCTGTTTTAATTCAATGATTGCTTACTTCTCTCTCTCTCTCTCTCTCTCTCTCTCTCTCTCTCTCTCTCTCTCTCTCTCTCTCTCTCTCTCTCTCTCTCTCTCTCTCTCTCTCTCTCTCTCTCTCTCTCTAACACAACAAAGATTATAATCAAGACACATTTTGTCTTCAAGGACTAAAATTTCCCAAAATTTGGATTGATCCAAAGAAACAGCGTAAATAATCTTACATATTGTTGGTAAAACTTAACTATTTATTCATTTACGTAGACAAATACTTCTTTTTATTTCTTTTATTTAGCTTGCCAGTAGTGAAGTTTTTCAATGTGACTGATTTCTTAAACATGAAAATGGATGGGCGTAAGGACTTGTGGAATTTCTTCGAGGCTAAAGATTGCTGATTAAAAGATAGTGAAAAAGTCAGAAAAGAAAAAGGGAGATGAAACTATATGCATTTAATGTTGTTTTCTATGCTTAAATTAGACAGCTTATTTAACAGATTTATGTCATCGTTTGCTGTGTTTGAGCGACTGATAGTTTGTTCGACGTTAAATAAACACACATACATGCACACACACTTAAATTCTTAATTACATCATGAGTAAGATTATCTATGACAAGCATTTACAATAGGTACTGCATGAGATTGAGATGCTGACAGGGTATGGACTATATCTCTTATAACTCAAACTTCGCCTAGGTCCGGTCCTATTGATCCAAACGAATAACTGACAGAATTGTATATAACTCTTAAATATTTATTCATTTACTTAACTTAATAAGATAGAAAATATTTACAAATAAACTATTTGATATCGATGCTTCAAACATTGATATTTGATATGGATGTTTAAACTGCAACATTTGATATTATTGCCTAAAAGTTTATTTGATATCGATGCTTAAATCTATAATATTTGATATCGTAGCTAAAAACTATAATATATGATATCATTGATTAAAGCCGTAATATTTTATATCGATGCTTAAAGCTATAATATTTGATATCGTAGCTAAAAACTATAATATATGATGTCATTGATTAAAGCCGTAATATTTTATATCGATGCTTAAAGCTATACTATTTGATCTCGATTCTGAAAGCAATATTTGATACTGATATTTAAAATTACATCTTTATGATCTTTAAATAAATAATAGAAAAGAGTGAGAAGCAACAAGCTTTGTAATATTCAACAAATAATTTATTTCTCTAGAATACAAAGTGAAATGTAAAACCTAAACATTTCGGTATTGCGAACTAAATCCCTAATAAATCCAAAATTATAGATACAAGTCTACCATTTAAAATGTCTGGACCTGATTCGTGAGGGTTTTTAACTCGAATGTTGTGACCTGTTTGTGAAATGTTTGCACAAAATTTTTATGTCCTCGTTTTGAGGTTTTTACACTCCAAAGTCAATTTTTGTTTCTTCATTTGGGAATAATGGGAGTAAATACTTGTTCACATTATTTATATATGAACAATAATAATAAAATACTTTAACATTTGCGTGACTTTATCGACATATCCTTGTCAGCATGCAATTTTGAAAGCAACCAGATCGATCACTTTATACAATGAACATAATGACAACTTTTTCGATGGTTTGGAAAAGAAATAGGTCACGACAACAATGTTTCTAGCTTGGGGAGTTTGTGTTCACGCGACCCACTTAGAGATTTGTGTATCAGTTTGTTTACTTTAGAAAAACAAAGTTTTGGATTACAATAATGTTATACTGGTATTATTTTGTGTCATTTTTCTGCATTTGTGACTGGAGCAACAACAGACTTTAATCTGGCTCACAATTAATATTATCATCGAACTATTTTCCGTTATTCTACAATTTCAAATATCAATATTTAGTGAACACGTCACAACAATTAACATTATTTGACTTGGTATATATTTTTCATTGTGATTATTGTATTCGTTTTAATTGCTGTATTGAAGCCATTTGGATTTATATTCTAATTCCAATCTGTACCATCATGCCTGACCTTATAGTTTCCAAAGCCCAAGGCGCTACGAAAATAACGGGGCCCGGACGGTTGAATTACAATAGTCTGACTAATTTTTGTTTTCTTAATTGGACAACGGGGACCCAAGAGTGCGTGGTCTTATCCTAAGGTCAGTCCTTGTTATCATCACCGTAATATCCTCATTTTGAAGGTTTATAGCTAAATTCGTCATTATTTCATCATTATTTTTGCGTAGGTATTTTGTTTTATAATAGCATTTAGATTCGTATTTCGAAATCATCAGTTTCAACATTTGGACTATTTGGTCAGGCGTATATTTAGTTTATTTTCCTTCGTGAGAACGTCATTATGAGGTCACTGGACGAGGAGGTTATCAGGAGGTCTGAATGAGGTCCCTAGACGAGGATGTAGTTGAAGAGGTCTCTCATCTACAATGTAATGGTTCATTCTCCACCTTAGCATTATTTACTGATCGCTATGGCAACACTGTATTTTGTGACAGAAGTTCCGAATCTTTGCTTTCTTACATTGTCATGGATCTGGACGTTTCATTGTAATTTATTTCTCGAAAAGACACTACAGCAAGAGGAAAATTGCGTGTCCTTAGAGAACGAACAGTGATTATATCTTTTTGTGCCATAATTCTTCCTTTCTCGATTTTTTTTTGTTTTATTAGGCAAGTATGCTAAGCTTGCTTTTAAAAAAATAGGAATTTATGTTGAACCATCTGTACTGGTAGTATTATTTTAGTACAAAAGATAGCTGAGAGCTCTCTCTGTCTTGTTCTAAGAGTTCAAGCTGATTAAAGAACCTTAATAAAAGGAAGCTTCTTATTGCTGCCAACGTTCTCTTGAAGGATATCTTTGAATAAATAAATTACCGCTACCACCTAACTCGGCTGATACACAGTACTAAAATTTGAGTGTTATAGGAAATAACTCATTTACAAGGCAAGACCGAAATAGGAAAGCCTTTAAGGTCATGGTTTACACTGATGGCGTTTTATTGACCAGCTGTATTTTGTATTATTCATATTTGGTGTATTTCTGAAGCGTTTCAACTCGCGTGTTTGTGTGTATAGGTGGGAGACAACTTTTTTTTTATCTGTTATCTTCTTGCATGGTGTTAACCTGAAAGCGTCGTTTATCTCTTACCAAATTTACAAGCTGCAGAACAGTCGTGCATCGCTTGTTATAGCCAAAGTATAGCACCGTCATGCCTGTGTTATTTTCCTATCAATATCAAAAAGTAAATATTTGTCATGCGTCGAGTGTATTGTTCCGTGGGTGTAATATCAAAAGATCAAACAAATAGGTCTTCCATTTAAAAAATAAACATTTTATTAGTGTCTTGTTCCCTGTGCAAAATAGCAAATGATCAAAGAATTGTCTCCCTTTACTTTTTGAAATTTACACGTTCGGTTGCTAGTGATTTATTTTTCATCATACTTAGATTTCACGTAGTTGAGAACAATGTCAGCACCAAAAGCAGTGACGTAATATTATTCTAGTCAAAACAGAGCAATTCAGTGGTTTGAGTTATGTAATATATGTGACATAGCTATACAAACTACATACTAAATATCAAAATGAATAATATTTACGAATTTCTTGTATCAAATAAAAATAATGTATCCAAACTGGTTTTAAAAGAGAGTATAACAGACCTTTATCGCGTGGTTAGACTTTGGTCATTGAAATCTCTGATTTTTCTTGTGGTTGTATGCTGTCTTAAAGTGTGTGTAAGGCTTGAATTAAGTTGTGCTTATATCTTATTAACATAAACCTAATAAGATGATTTAAACATCGATCACTGCACTTGCTGGCATTTACAGCCTAACCAAATAAAACGTAGAGTGGGTGGGAAGCATACAGGTCTGCCACATCAAGCTTCGTTGTATGTTGCAACGTCTTGTGGCATGTTGGTGTATCAAGAACATGCATCCACATTGGCGAGAAGCTTTTTATCTGGATAGTTAGTTTTCCGTGTTTTGCTTAGGTGCTCTGTATTATCTTATACGAACGCAGTTTTTCCACAAAACTAACCAAAAATGACAATCGACAAATTCCAATTCCAGTGGCGTTTGTATATGATTGACTTCTCTGAGTTCCTTTCTTTGCGTATTTTTGGGAGTAAAAAAAAATCTCACAGAATTTACGGTCGAGTGCGAGGAGGTAAATCGATGTTTTGTTATAAGTAGCCATTCGCTGTGCATGCATTTTATTGCCTCACACAATTTCAGCGTGTTCATCTATTGAATCATGCCTTAGCTACTTCTAAAATCTCTCGTCGGAATGGTGCTTGCTCGCAATACCGATGTGGTTTGTTACAGTAATCATGGCAACAACACAGGATTCGTTGTATACTGGCTTGGAAATTACATCTATCCTCTTGCTCAGTTCTTTAGGGACTATATTTCCTGTCGAGTTTAATAATCCATTTTGGTATAGCTCTTTTCGTGCTATTTAATGTCTTTTTTTCCATCATGGACAACGAATGCCTCTGGATCTTGGACTTTACTTGGAAGTGAAACCTAATCGCTTCTTGCCGGAATCTGTGAGGCATATCGTTGACAACAATGGATTATCCCACATCATCTTTAAATTGTCACAGCAAACCTCTTGAAGCCTTGGTTATATTCCAGTACAACTATACACTCTGGGGCCGGGACCAACGTTTATGTCATCGGAGAGAAGACTTATGTCGGGATTCAGAAGATTTTATCGACGACACGTGTATAACAGTAGTGACATTCCAGTTGCGATAAGTTCTATTTTTTCTTCTTTCTTTCTGTTAAAAGATTATGTCAGGGATTTTATGTTTGTATTGTGTGAACTCTATAAAATTTACACATAGAATCGTTAGAAATTATTTAATTTTTCACATGTATATGTGAAATGATATAAGATGAGAATGTCTTCCAGTAGCAGAATTTGATATCTAATATCTGTCTCCAGGGAAGATAAATGAAGAACAGAGATTCATCTTATGGTAAGTGATGTAGAGGCGTACTCGCAGATAGAGGAAAACAGTGAACGTTTTAACTCATAGAATTGGGATTTTGTTTTTCAAATATTTTTCTGAATTGGTCAAATAAAATACTTCACTAACTGCGCGTTTGATTATAGATCTCAGATTGAGACAAAGAAACCTGGTATGTCCATGTTAATCAGACAGGGTGTCCATACTCAAAAGACCAGGTATCCATACTAAAGCGACCTGTTATACATGCTTAAAAGACCGGGTATCCATGCTAAAACACAGGGCTTCCATGCTAAAATGACCGGGTATCCATGCTAAAAAAGACATGGTATCCATGCTAAAATGACCAGGTATCCATGGTTATCCATGCTAAAAAGACAGGGGATCCATGATAGAAAGACCGGGTATTCATGCTAAAAAGACATGGTAATCATGCTAAAAAGACCAGAAATCCATGCTAGGGGGGCCCCGAGTGGCCGAGTGGTCTAAAGCGCTGTCCGTTACGGATCACTGCCATCTCACCTCTGTCTGAATGTGTCCGAGTCTAGGATTCGGCGAATGTGGATATGTGAGAAAGCTTGCCAGTAGCATCTTGTGGGTCGGTGGTTCTTTCCGGTGGTTTTCCGGTTTCTTCCTCCACCATTAATACTGGCTGCCATGAATAGCCTATCGTGTGCTGAAAAATGGCGTAAGCCCAACAACAACAACAAGAACCAGGTATACATGCTAAAAAGACATGGTATCCATGCTAAAAAGACAGGGATCCATGCTAGAAGACCGGATATTCATGCTAAAAAGACATGGTATTCATGCTAAAAAGACATGGTATCCATGCTAAAAAGACCGGGTATCCATGATAAAAAGACATGGTATACATGCTAAAAAGACCGGGTATCCGTGGGTATCCATGTATAAAGATCGGGTATCCATGCTAAAAAGACCGGGTATCCATGGGTATCCATGCTAAAAAGACCGAGTATATAATGCTAAAGAGGGAGATCTTGACACACGAAAAACGGAAAATTTTAGAACCAAAAACCACAAAATGAAAGAGCAAATAGACATAAATACTTGAACATTGAACGCGACAGGTCAGATTATATCATGCAGAAACATCTTCCTGGCAATACGTGTGTTGTGACATCAAAAGTAATTTTATTTAGAGCCACCAATACAATAATATAATCGTTAATCGACCTTTGAAAATATTGCTTGTCCTATTTGACTACTGCATTTGTCGCCCTGTACAAAATCTATCTGTACGTAGTAATACATTGTCCTTTTTGGCTAATGCATTTGTCACCCTTCAAAAATCTACTTACATTTAAACAGTCACACCTCATCCTATTTGGTTAATGCATTTGTCGCACTTTACAAAATCTATTTGCACACAGTAATACCTTATCCTGTTTGGCTAATATTTTTGTGGTACAAACTCATTCGGAAGCAAATGTTCTGCCACTGCTATTCTTTCCATTTTACTGGCGAACTATAAATGACAACGGCGCAAAAGCTTCACTGAGCGTTCTGTAATTATATCTTAGATCAGTTTGCATTCAAAAACGTCTCTGAGCTGATGGAAAGCTCAAATGGTGCCTTATTCTTCCTCACATGGCTGTTATTCGGAATGGCTAAATTTCACTGTTTCGCTACTTACTTGCTTCTTTTACTGAAGGCATGGTTAGGAATAAAAATATATAAATCAGTCAATAAGGTACAAGCTTACATTATAACCGTGGTTATCGGTCGGGAATTTTATTTTGTGTGGGGGAGAGGGTAATACGACATAAAATTAAAACGGATTGCTCATAATGCTGTAGGTCTTAAGTCCTAATAATAACAACTATAAATATATGGGCGGGTAATAGAAATTAAAATTGTGACCACTTCTGAAGCATGGCCACTCCCTAGTACCTAAAAACATTGTCATTGTCATTCCCATTCCCATTGTGAAAGGATCTTCTCAGTTGAAATAAAACCTTATAGATAGACCTACATTAAAAGAAAATATATAAAGAAGAAATAAATCTGCTTGCTTTGCCTTGCTCTCATTTAATTTTGGTGTGATGTTTATTACGAAATAATTTTTTCACATGCTATTTTTTTATCTTTGTCCCCTGAGCTATGAAACCCAAGATGAGTTATAGGAGAAAAAATTAATACAATACAAACGTGCTATCAAACACCATTGATTTGATATCCATATTGATATGTCTTAACAATGCCCCACTAAAAGACACCAGAACATCACCCTCCTACACCCCACCTTTGTAGTCATACTGGAAGTCTGAAATCTTCCTGCAGCTAAAAAGTAAAACCCAATTCGAAGTCATATGTCAAGCATAAATTATTACATTTTGGACTGTAACAAAATGTTCGATCATAGTTTTGACACCAGTGAAAATCCCATTCATGTCCCTCGGGATCAAGCTGTGAGACTGAAATTCCAAGCTCTTTGTATAAATCTACATTCTGCGATGACGTCACATACCATATCTAACTACTGTTTGATGGGGTGGGGTCCCGAGTGGCCAAGTGGTCTAAACCTCTGTCTGAGTGGGTTGGAGTCTAAGATTCAACGAATGTGGATATATCAGAAAGTTTGTCAGTATCTTGTCTTGGGACGGTGGTTCTTTTAACGGATTTCCCGGTTTCTTCCTCCACCATTAATACTGGCCGTCATGTATAGCCTATCGTGTGCTGAAAATGGCGTTAAGCCCCAGAACAATAACAACAACTACTGTATGATGATGCTAAAATAGCAGATTTTGCGTTTCCGAAAGGCGAAGAAGATCTAAAATACCTGGTTTTGTTTCGTTTATTTATTCCGAAAAGTGATTACTTTATTCCTGTTCAGGGCATTGTGTTCCAATATTTTAATCTGCAAAATGTGCTTTTAGTATTTCCGCCAATGCCTCATTTTCTATGAAATCCGTTGCCTCGTTTTCTATAGATTTTTATTCCTACATTGAAAGGGCAATGTTTTATAGTCTTCAAAAATCAAGGAGAGCGGAGATATGTGACAGGAAAATGAAATATCTCGAAAGTTTTACATTTTACGACATGTGCCGTAAGGACGTCGAATCTATATTCTGGTGGTAATAGTCTCGTTACAATGACATGCACAATCTAATTGGCCGATACCGTCCAAGACATATCAAAAGCACACAAATGATGTCCATTTCCGGATGTTGAAAATGAGTCGCTGACTGAAAACCAGACAGCAAGTCAAGAAACTGTCAGTGGGATAACTGTTTTTATAACGCGAGTTTGAAAGCATGTCAGTCAAGCATTTTATGTAAAATGACCGTGGATAATTTCCAATGTTCTTTTTTCTGGTAAAATAATATTTCCCTAAGGCTTAATTACTGGACCCTGAATAAATCCGTGTTGTTTTGTCTGTTCTGGTCTGTGAACCACCCTAAGTAATGGAAGTATTAAAACAGAACAGTCAGCACCCTTTGTATCATCACAGAATGAGAACAATTGTTAGTTTGGTATTGATGTTCATGGGACAGGCTTTATTGTACTTTGTTTTCCTGTCTTTTTTCACATCTACATTTTCACACACACACACACACACACACACACACACACACACACACACACACACACACTGAAGGTAGCTCACAATTATATTTGAAAACCCTGCATTTAATGCAGATGAAGCCATAAGATAAAATATTTGTGTGTGGATTGGTAAATATCTAACGCAGATCATTCTATATACAATGCAAACTGTTGACCACGGACATCATTGCATTAGTTCTTTAATTTTCATGTGATAAGAGCTATTGAACTTCAAAGACGTTGTATAGGCTATATATTATATGAGATGATATTGTGAGATACGCATTTGACTGGATGTTTATTCTTTTGATAATTTACATTAAAATATAATTAATAAGTGTCGATTATTTTTGTAAATATATGATACAAGTGGAATATCAGATAGAAACTTATCTGGCCCTATGTAGCAAATTATTAATTCTGAATAGTTGTATGATTAAAACTACACGGGGGCCCCGAGTGGCCGAGTGGTCTAAAGCGCTGTCCGTTAAGGATCACTGCCATCTCACCTCTGTCTGCGTGGGTTCGAGTCTAGGATTCGGCGAATGTGGATATGTGAGAAAGCTTGCCAGTAGCTACTCGTGGGTCGGTGGTTCTTTCCGGTGATTTCCCGGTTTCTTCCTCCACCATTAATACTGGCCACCATGAATAGACTATCGTGTGCTGAAAAATGGCGTTAAGCCCAACAACAACAACAACAATAAAACTACACGTGGCAATCAGTTTGAACATGTTACTAAACGCATTCTTACCACAAGATAAAAATAGTACTTAAATATATTTTGATGGAGTCAATGTCCGGCACATGCATGTTGTTTAATTTACTAAAATTCTTGTTTTTCTGTTTTTTGTGAGATGAGAATGAAACCTTTGAATAGTTCTTTGATTTAACTTTGGCATCAAAGTGCGAGACAAAGCTGTGGTTCTGAAGTTTTTATAGAATGAAGCATTGTGTGTTTGCTTGTTTGTGGCTTGAACAATTTTATTTAAGTGGCCATGATCTATGCAGAGTGGGAATTTATAGTGATGTCTACAACTAGGGCATCATGCCGCTTACATGTAGCATGACATCCCACCCAGTCACATTATCCTAATGCTAGGCCGAGCAGACCTCGCACTTACCCCTTAAAGCTAAGCACGAAGCGAGACAGCTACTTTTACATTTGTTTTTTACAAGTCGTTGGTATGACTCGGCCTTTAAATGACAGTCGTTTTTAATACGAAGTCATTTTGAATATTTATTTGAAATTTATCCTTAATGTGAAGCCCTCCTTTATGTTTACTCCTCTATATGGTGAAACCTTGTATAAAGCAATACTTATATTTCTTTTCGCAACAATTGCGAGTGGTATAATAAGCAAAAGACTAACATCATTTCAAATCGCTCGAGATATATGAAAGACAAGATAAAATAATCAATTTCATCAGACAAGCAGCCCATAACATCATCTGCCACGGTCTTTTTCCCATGGGAACTGATCGTCTCAATTAGGAGCATGATACGAATGGTGATTTCAGTAATTACTCGTCCCTCGTTGTTGCTATAAGGTCACTGCGGACTTCATTAGCAATGTAAGGCTACTGACAATCCTATCTGTTCTCGACTGTCGACGAAAACTAAGAGTTACCGTTTGCAGAAGAGTTTATTTGCAGTCAGATTCAATCTTCAGACACTGATGGATCAATATAGTGGTTTTGTTTTTTTTACATTTAAGATATTTTTTTAACCATGAAAGCTTAAGTTACGTGAATTTTATTAAAAAATTAATAAAGCCTCAAATATAATGCGATCAAGATTTAAAATATGTTTGAACTGTATTATGATTACTACCTGATTACATTTAGGAATGCTTGGTAGAATGTCAGTCTCGTAATGCAAAGGTCGCGGGTTCGATACCCGTTTGTAATGTTTTACTTGGTACCGTACTAACACAAGATACCTAACCGAACCCTGCTGATAAGGGTAAAACCTCGTATGAACAATTTCATCAAATCAAGCACTTATATATATATATATATTTATATATATATATATATATATATATATATATATATATATATATATATATATATATATATATATATATATATATATATATATAGGAATTATTTTACATATGAAGATTATGAATATCAGACGTCGGAATAATACAGCAGTTGAAAGTAACGCAAATAATTGTAATGTGACTATATGACTTGTTTTATTCTATTACCTGTATAAGATGTTTCTAGATTTTGGTTACCTTGATAGTAGATTATTCAATAACTGTTTAATAGGATAACTATTTGGTTCAAATCCTTCTAATAGGTATCCTAGTATTTTATTTGTAGAACAAATTGAATAAATAACGATAATAGGCTATAGAGCCAAAAGAAATAAAAAAAACCCGGCAAAATAAAAGGAGCCGAAGTTTTAATGGTACAGAAAATGATTATTTTTACTCACCGAGTCTGTTTGAATTTAAATTAAATGAATTTAAATAAAATGAATTTAAATTGAATTACTTGAGCAGGAGAGTACTTTTAGAAGCTTATCTTTTCTTTTATTTCTCCTTTAATTAGTCTGGGATTTTTTATTCATTCGGGTGTCTGTTGAAATTTTTTGTTGCAACTTCAATCATTTCATATTCTTAAATATACTGCAAAGTTAAATGTGAATAAAAGAAATGTTGGTGTGGCATTCTGAAGAGTGTGTTTTGGTGCATAACTTATAGTTTGGGTTTCTAAAACTTGATCAGTGTTCTTTTTTGAGGAATACCATGGCCTCATATCAGGGAGGCATTACTGAATTACACGTGGAATTATATAATCTAGGAATGATTGCCGATGTAAAAGTCCGAATAAATTTAATTGAGCTTTGGCTCTGTTTATCAACCTACTAGAAGCAGTCTAGACTGAAGTGGCATAGATTGATGCAAGTTATCTCGAAAGCTTTGTTCACACTATTCCAGCACTTTTTGAAATGCTTTTTTACCAAACGTAGATCATTCGCTTCCGAAATTTTATTTTTTTGGCTTCGTGACAGCATCTTTCATATTAACTGCTCAAGTCAAGTGGTTACAAAGTATTATAGTCTAGTTTTCTTAAAATGTTAATAAATCTCTTATACTAGTCATTCATTAATGTTGAAATGTATCATCGCTATACTTATCGGCAACTTAGAATTCTTAACTGTCATCAGGACAAAATGTTTAGGTTGGGTACTATTACCAATCAATAGTAATTATATATGTCCACGTCCGAAAGAAAGAAAAGACCTAATCAGAATTATGTTTTTTCTTTTGTGTTTAAGTGCAGATCGTAATTTGGAGCTTTAACATCGCCGGTAACGCGTCTTTATCGTTCATTTGCAATCAACACGTTGATACCTATTTATAAGGAAATAAAGAATGAAAGAAAAGAAAGAAGAAATGAATGCATGAAAAAAGAAAGAAATGAGTTAACAATAACATGTAAAACAATTGCATTCTTTTTGTCTTCTTTTGTTCGCAGGCAGTATGACTGTTTCACATATGAGTTCTAAGGGCTGAAGAAACTGATGTTTTGAAAGGCCCGGTTGAATTTAGTCTTGTACCGTAATTAGCTAGAAAATTACATGACCAATTATTTCTAGCTAAGAGCTTCGCATTTTGTGGTTACCAATTAGATCAATCACTGAAACTTGCACAGGAAATGTTTTTGCTTACAAAACCATCAGTACAAAAAAAAAATGCAAACGAAGAGTTTATTTTCTATTTGTTTGGTCACTTTTCTGAGATATATAATCAAGTTCTTACATCATTATCATAACATACCACTGTTGACAGTATTGTAAATGTGAAGTCGTGTTTCCACAGTGTTGATATTTCATACAAATTTATTTAAATAACATTTTATTATTAGTAGTAGTAGTAGTAGTAGTAGTAGTAGTAGAAGTAGTAGTAGTGCTATTATTATCACCATCATCATCAGCATTATCTTCTTCTTCTTCTTCTTCTTCTTATTATTATTATTATTATTATTAGTAGTAGTAGTAGTAGTAGTAGTAGTAGTAGTAGTAGTAGTAGTAGTAGTAGTAGTAGAAGTAGTAGTAGTGCTATTATTATCACCATCATCATCAGCATTATCTTCTTCTTCTTCTTCTTCTTCTTCTTCTTCTTCTTCTTCTTATTATTATTATTATTATTATTATTATTATTATTATTATTATTATTATTATTATTATTATTATTATTATTATTATTATTATTATTTCAGTTGTGGTTCTGTGTGCGTCAGCGGATTCAGTCCGAGAGATAATGATTAAGGCCCATGAATTAAACTTTGACAATGGTGAATACGTCTTCTTCAATATTGACCTTTTTAGCAGGTAAGTCGTAATGTTACCTTTTAATCCAATTAAATTACGCAGATTTGCTTCCGGTTTTCACGATTTTACACTTTCACATCGAATGCTTGTCGAAAATTGCAGACTTTTTGGCAGTACAAAACACATCTGGAACATACGAAATTGTGTGTATGGATGTATAAATGGCATAAAGATAGTGTTTTTCTATGTGACCACATAAATGGCAAAAAGATGCAAAGCTGTGTACATAGGCCATATTTACAGTATATATAAATCAAACATCTTTGCATATATCACTCATGAGAATTGTATTACGGGCTGCGAATATTAGCAAAATTCCATTGTTTGTTCAAGTGGCTAAACTGAATTCCACGTAATATTAATGTCGTCAAAAATTCGTCAGACAATATATATTTTTATCACTATTATTCAGTGGTGTAGTAAGAACATTTGGGCCATTATATAGGTCCCTATGCATAGATTACTGATGGCTACTGCCTTATGTATAACAAAAATGGCCCCCTATGATTTGTATAATCTTGCTATATGGTACCTAAGCTTCTGCTTGTATGAAAAGATTCTGTGACCGCGTATTATTCCTATCTCCTTATTCATGAATCCAACATAAAGCTAAAAAATGCATGAATAAAAATTATCTAGACATCACTGTTTTCTAACTCAGCGCTTTTATATGTGGTTGCATTTTACTTATCTATTTATCTATCCGTATATCTTAGTAACGCCTTTTTAATCTAAATGTAGCCCTTGTGGTATATTTATAAATATGTAAGGGGCCCCGGGTAGACGATTAGTTTTTAAGCGCACGCCATCGCAGATACTGCCATATCGCCTCTATCCGCATGGGTTCGAGTATCGGGTTGGGAGAATGTGGGTATGTGAGAAGGCTGGCCAGTAACTTTCTCTAGGTCGGTGATTCTTATCAGGGTTTTCCCGGGTTCTTCATCCACCGCTTATAGCCTATGGTGTGAAGAAAAATGGCATTAA
Source organism: Potamilus streckersoni (assembly GCA_016746295.1). Taxonomy (NCBI): domain Eukaryota; kingdom Metazoa; phylum Mollusca; class Bivalvia; order Unionida; family Unionidae; genus Potamilus; species Potamilus streckersoni. The sequence goes on along the minus strand of JAEAOA010002354.1, from coordinate 4,705,058 downwards.
ACCCACAACAACAACAATAATAACAACAACAACAACAACAATAGTAAGAAGAACAACGAGCATTTATGCAGTAAGGATCGTATAGAATGCTAACACACATAAGTATCCGAGCAAAATTCTTAACCAATCTTTGGAGCAGGCCTCTGATGTGGGAAGTCGCCGGTTCAATGTTACAGGTCTGAGACATGATGCACCAGTACTAAACATTACTACATTACTATGTAGTATTATTACACTGCATATAACCACAACAGTCTACAGTCTTATCAATAAAGCACGACGAAATTTCTGACAACACGAAATATCTTATCAATATTATAAATTAACAACAAGCGTGACCACAACCCAACTTTTCTCACGAGTCTTTTATCGCTTCTGAATCGCAAGAAGACTGAAAAACTACACATATTCATTCAAAACACAGTAACGTACCAACGCATCACTCTCGGACGACCATCGAATAAATCCAATACGGCGAATTAACCCTTTCCCCCAACCATTCGGTCACAAACCCTGTCAAACACAACTCATTGCAGGATGTAGCCCATTTCTACCAGTTTCTACCATACAGTAAATATACTTTATGGTCTAATAATCGTTCCAAACACGGCGCAGAATCTGTTCCCTTTTAATACTAGGAAAACTTAATAATGCGGACTCCGTCGATTACTTGAATTTGATCAGAATAATGATTGCATCGTGAAAATGTTATTCACTGTCAAAAGTTGTAAACAATGCTCTCTCTCTCTCTCTCTCTCTCTCTCTCTCTCTCTCTCTCTCTCTCTCTCTCTCTCTCTCTCTCTCTCTCTCTCTCTCTCTCTCTCTCTCTCTCTCTCCGTAACGTATCGTATTACATATTGATTTTCTCCGTCACAACTATTCTCTCTCTCTCTCTCTCACACACACACACACACACACACACACACTTACATCATCATCATCATCATCATCATCATCATCATCATCATCATCATCATCATCACTAATGGTTAATCAGCGGAATAAAGCAACAGCTTTTCTCCTTTCCTATTGTACCTCTCTCTCTCTCTCTCTCTCTCTCTCTCTCTCTCTCTCTCTCTCTCTCTCTCTCTCTCTCTCTCTCTCGTCATCGTCATCATCTATAGTATATCTCTCATACAAATATAATATTTTCTTCTTCACTATCATTTTCTGTTATGGAAAAAAAAACCTCAGTACAACGGATGATTTTACCAGGTGGCAACCTCTAGAAAGTTTATCAAACACATTTTTCAATCTTCTTGGTGCAGCATCTTGCTAGGCTTTAATGTTTAAAATGGGATGACGTCATTTGTACTATGCGAACTTAAACTACATATTTCTGTTCTGGAAAGTTATACAAAAATTATCAAATGATACCTGGAAATTTATACAAAAATTATCAAATGATACCTCGAGTGAATCCAGGAAAATTATAGAACTGAGTAGAAAACTATTTAAAACAGGTGACACACCCTTCTTCATGGGCTTATTTCAGTACGTTCAGAAAATCTTGCAGTGATAGACTTTCGAGGTCATCATTCTCATTGGCATATAATTGGCAAATAAATGGATTAGTAGAGTTAAAGTAGATATTCAAATGAGTTATTGACCTGGGGATTTTTAGTGGAATAAAGATTTTTGTAAAAAGAAAATTATGTTAAATTAAAACGCTGTTAATTTAATGTAATGCCTTTTCTCCATTTTATTAAACGTTAAATGCTACAACGTTGCAGCAGCGATTCTGCTTAAAGGTTCATTCCAGGAAGTGTAGAAGAAAATCCTTCAAAACCAAGTATTTCACCTAATGGAGTAATCGTGAACACAAATAAGTGGAAAAATGGGTCTAATTTATTGCGGAAATGACAAAGTCGATCCTTCTATTCAATGGTACTGGTCCATTTATTTTTGCCTCACCTTAAATCGCCATAAAAAAACCACAAATGACAACAAAATGATAGCAAACTTGCAACTATATTACGATACGTACACTGTATTATCTGATGTCTAAGCCACACAAAAAACATAATTACAAATAGACATAAACTGTAGAAAGAATATGTCTGGATGAATGATTCCTCAATCGAGGGTCCTTATTAAACGTTGCACATAAGACATATTACTCTTTGCAACGAAAAAGATCAGTCTTACTTTTTTTTATTTTTTCCACTAATGTACAAATATTTGTATGAAAATACGTCAGGTTGACATTATTCAACTACTAGACAACTTTATAAACGAGTCTTTTATCGTCGATAAATATTAAAGCATGCTGCCAAAGTGAACGTTAGCAAGGTATATCAAACATCGCTACTGCCGTGTTATCATTATCTGACCTATAATGTTTTCTTCATTTCAAAATCCAACACCCTACCCCAGTGGTTTTCAAACTTGTTTTCGAGACCAGATCGAAGAAAATCGTTTATGTCTGCGACCCAGTAACGCTCACTTTTGACAGGATTTTTCATAATCTTGCCACACGTTCGTATCAGCAAGGAAACCCAGTGTCCGACATTCTACTAGCCAGTAATGGGTAGCTACCCGTACTTTGAAAACTTCTGTCCTTCACAATGAAAGTAGGGTTATGAAAACGCAATAACCACTATTTCTCTGATATACATTTTCCTTGGTGAAACTTCTGGTTCACTCTTTGCAAAGTATATAACAAAAAAAAAAAACGCAAAACAAATAACACCCTACGCAATAATAAAACATTTTTGGTCACACACTGAGAATTCCTGGCTCACCGAAATTCTTTTTGTGCCATACCCCCCAAAATTAGTTATTATTATTATTATTATTATTATTATTATTATTATTATTATTATTATTATTATTATTATTAGTAGTAGTAGTAGTAGTAGTAGTAGTAGTAGTAGTAGTAGTACTAGTAGTAGTAGTAGTAGTAGTAGTAGTAGTAGTAGTAGTATTTCTAAAATAAGACCCACCAATAGGAAAATTTACAAAGTTTTGAACTCAGAAAATTCAGTTATGAACTCAGAATGTATTATCCAGAATCAAACCTTTCTTACAGGAATTTGAGGTTATTTTGTCTAAGTGAAAATCGTGTTTGCAGAGTTCAACAAACAATATAATTTAATCCAGATAGTGTAGATCATTATTTTCTTTACTTCACCAAAAGAAAATTAAGCAAATCAAGTACCAAAACTTAGGGCTATTATGGTCTACTTCACATAGAGTGAAATAGTATATGATAAGTAATCACGTGATTAGTCTGATGATTAATGTATGTGACTTCAAACCTCAGCAAGATGATTTTTGCGTTCGAGCGACGCCATTGCAATGTGAATGATCTTCATGGTATGAAATTGGACGTATTTTATAAAACAAAATACCTAAAATAAAGAAAACAAAGTTTTAATTCCAGTAAAGTGCCGAGCTGTCTGTGGCAATGTTACCGGTAAAATAGAATTAATCAAATGAGATAAACACAAAATTTCGTTTATCTTGCAGTGATATCAGCTTGCCAGTAAAAATTAAATATCGATTGTTTCTGCAAAATTTACAAGTTTACATCTTTTATTAATATGCATAGGTCAATAGCATATATTATGAATCTGCTAAGATTCAATGAGTTTAATAAAATAATTTCCAATTTTTATTTTAAAAAAAGTTCAGTTTTGTTGGAACATAATATTTCTGGTTTGTCAAGGTAATATAGTTGTTGTTGTTGTGCTTAACGCCATTTTTCAGCACACGATAGGCTATTCATGGCGGCCAGTATTAATGGTGGAGGAAGAAACCGGGAAATCACCGGAAAGAACCACCGACCCACGAGAAACTACTGGCAAGCTTTCTCACATATCCACATTCGCCGAATCCTAGACGCGAACACACGCAGACAGAGGTGACATGGCAGTGATCCGTAACTAGACCACTCGGCCACTCGGGTCTCCCCTTTAATATAGCGAGACGTAGCAAAAGTTAAAATGTCTTATATGTAGCAAAGGTTAGAATGTCTTAAATGTAGCAAAAGTTCATATGTCTTAACTTTTAATATCAAGACAGCTGTAAAAGTCCAATAGTTATTTGTATCAAAAATAAATTTAACACCTGTTTCTATTAGTTATTTGCATCAAGTATAAATTCAACGCCTGTTTCGTATTTTACATATCTTTCATTTTACTTTTATAAAACTACTCGGTTCTTTCGTGCAGGCTTTGACATTGCCTCATCTCTTATGCACGTGTTCTTTGCCGTCACCAAGAGAGTAATTTTTATATCATGTTTTATAATAACATGGAAGAATATTTTACATTATATAACATGGAGGAATATTTTTATTTGATGTTCCATGGAATAATATTTTCCTGATGTAAGAGACCGCTCTGGTGGCCTAGGTGGTTATAGCGTCTGCGTCGAATGCGGGAAGTCGCGAGTTCGAGCCCCAGGCGAGTAATGTTAAATACTTATTTATAAAAAAAAAATGGTAAAAGCAGCTGTCTCACTCAAAATTTTGGCTAGATTATAACATTTCCACAATGACTTTTTTTTGTTTGGAGTTCTGACGTTAAGTATTAAGTTATGATCCGTGAGTTTTTCCGTATTAAATAATTACATTAAATTTCAGACACAAACTGTCTGCATCCTTAAAATTTTATTTTATGGATTACTGTCATTGCTATTTTAAAGACATTCTTAAAATTGTTTAAAGCCTTGAACAAGTCACTCAAAACCAAAGCAGGTTTGGTGTACCACATGGTGGCCTGTATATTTGGTAGACGAGGACGCAGATGAGAACCCCGGGAAGTACCACTGGCATGCTTTCTTACATACCCACGTTGGTCGATCTCGCGCAGACGGATGTGATGCTTGTGCGTAATCTATAAAGGGGAGCGCCTTTGGCCACTTGGCCACCCAAACGTAAACAAACACTAACACTATATTTTGGCACTGTTCTGGCTGTAACCTACCTGCAACGGCACTACTGATATATGAGCTTATGATTTCCATATATTACAGATTATCACCTAGTCGGTGGACTTTGCCTGCATAGTTTGCAATTTCATATTATTGATACTATAATACGCGAACCTATCACTTTATATGACACTGATTGGTCCAAATAAGCCCATGATATTAGTGAGTAGTATTCTCTTTACTAATTGGCTGCGATCGTGGGAAAACTTTTTTTAACCCCGCCTTCTGTAATTTTTGTTTTCATTGAATGTTTTTGGCTGCCATTTTTCGAATCGTTTCGCGAAAGGGAATTGGGGGAAAATGGTCTCGTCTGTTTCAATATGACTAATTCATCCCCACAGGGATTGTTATGAATAACATATCATAACATGAAAAATGGCTAAACCCACAAGAGAAAAAGATAACAACAACAACAGGCAAAACTACTGGTATTGCTTGTTTGTGTGTTTGGGGGTGGGTTGAGGGAGGTGGTATATATGTAGCATGGAGTCCACAGTATATTCTAAAGTCGTTTAAATGTTAGCGTATAGAAGTAAATAAGCTCACTTCTGTTCACAGAACAATGTAATCATAAACCGGTCTCCAAACTGACAGAAGTTTATCCAACCGCTGCATATTTACACGGTAAATATGTCATGCAATTCCAACTTAAACTGAATTTGTTTACGTATTCCGTAGACTGCTGTTCCAAGTCAAACACTGCAAATATCCGGTCACAAAATACATTACAGTAAATATGTGAATTTCTGCATCCAGTAAACCATCTTTCACATGAATATTGCAATAATGTAATGTTCAGTAGTAAAAGTGGCATGTTAGGTTACGTAAACATGGATCTCCACTGCAGTATAACGGGGTGCTGCATTAAACAATGCGACATCACTCAAATCGGACGTTCCCCATTAAAAAATTATATTGTCTGTGCAAAGTGTTCTGTTTATTAGGATGGATGCTTGCTCTTAGACTTATGTCTGTGCGAGAAAAAGTATAATCTACTTTTGAACGTTAAAACTAGTTCAACTTTGTGACTATTTGTTACGCAGAAGAAATAAAAGGTCAGAACAAACGAAATTAATCGGTCTTATTTTCATCTAAATAATTTCCACTGAAATAACAACTATGTGATAAAAAGAATATTAAATGGGTAATGATTTAATATTAAATTTATGAAACTTGTTAAATAATGTCCAGCTTTTGTTCGCCAAGGCTCCCCAAAGCTGGACATTATTCAACTCGTTTCATAAAGTCAATAGTAAATTATTGCCCATTTGAGATCTCTCTTTATCTCATATTACGTGACTGAATACATGTTGATACAACTCTATGGTCACACTTTGATACGACTCTGTGGTCACACGTTGATACGACTCTATGGTCACATGTTGATATGACTCTGTAGTCATACATTGATATATGCTACGACAGTCCTAAATGAATGGAAAGTTATGTATAAATTTTGAAATTGGAAATGTACTGGTCCGCCAATAATAGTGACGTTAAAATACCGTCTTGCAGAACTCATTCCAATGATTCAAAACAATTACAGGATAGTAGTATAGTCCAGATAATAAGCACTTTCCAGTTCCACTGAACAGACCAAACAAATATTTTTCGTCTCGAATAATATCTATGTACAACATAAAACACGTTTGCAGATCTATAACAGGAACACAGGAAATAATGATTACTCCAAAATCGGAATGAATCTGGATGCCCAGTTCTTTCCTTATAAGCACCTTTCACTGCTAATATTTTTTCACACTATACCCACGTGACGGGTCTTACTGCACTTTTGCCTTATTCATGTTACCTAGACCAACCAATGGGAATGTACTAAATTCTTCTAGAAACGTATAAACCACATCAACCAAAGACAAATTAAGTCGTAATTAAGACTACTATTAACACTTGTCAACATATTCATAAACATCTATGTATAGATCCTGTGTAATTTTTTTCGCGCTTAACAAACTCAGGTCACGTAGGCAAAATGTAAGTAAAAATGTTCTGGACAATTTACAACCACGAATGAAAATTTAAAAAGTTAAATAAAATCATATACCAGGTATCACCAACAAATACAGATATACATAACAACATCATAGATCGAGAGTATTTGTAACGATAAAAGCGTTACCAGTATATCTCTTGTTAATGGACTGGTGAAACCATGGCTGCTCTTAGTAACAGTGTTATTCTCTATCATGACAGTGCTACGACGGCTGAGTATAGCAGTAAGCTTCTAGTAAACAAACGCCATTGTCATGAAGAAAAGTCAAATAATAATTTGCAAATTTTATCCTTATTGTTATATAAAATGAAACTTCAATTCATTGATGCCTGCCTTTTCAGAAACAAATGCAAGGGACATAGAATATAGTCAGCCCGTCTTTCCGCTTCCGCTCTAAACTTTAAAGCCGCTGAATATTTGTGCGCTATCATTAATGACATCTACTACATTGGGGTCCTGTCCTTAAAGACAAGCTCACGAATCAAGCCCGTTATTTCATCTTTTATTAAGAGATTTAAAGTGGCTTACTATTACATTTTCACTGGAATGTGTGTCTTGTATCCCGGAAGCGGTCCTATCTTCAAGCAGGGCTAAATATTTTACGTTTTTAGCACTTTCCCATCCACTCCATAAATCTAAAGCCGCGTTGGACTGAGGACTCAAGCTTTATGTATGTGCACATCGTTACTAAATGTTGTATCACATTGGGGTACTATCTTCAAAATTAAGGCTCAATATTTTACGTGTTCGTAACACTTCTCCTTCCTTTCAGCAACTTCAAAACCATATGAGAATAATCAAAGATACTAGAAACTTTACTGCCAGCCCCATTGGGTTGCTTTTTTCCAGGTGAAAGTCCCGTTTCTATACACTTCTCTTCGGCACCATAAATGGAATGTCGTTTAAGATTAATAATTGAATTTCGTATGACACCATACATGGTGGTCTTATGTTAAAATTTAACGTGAATGCTCATTCGTCCTTCTTTCCTTCCATTCTATAATTTCAGAGACTTTTGACATTAGGAAAATATGATCTCACCATGTTAGGCATGGAAATATGCGGATTTGTCTTAAATATGAACTTAAACATTTGAACAGCGAACAAAGAAAAATATTGTCAAGTTCGTTTGAATAGCACCATTATGCTGTAATGTTCGCTTATTCCTTGTGAATAATCGTCTCAATACGACATGAAGTTAAGGAAAAATGTACCTGTTCTTTATTCAAAAGGTTTCCACGGCTATACAATCCCACAGATATTAGCTGGGCTTGGAAATTCTATTTTAATTTTGGAGACTAGACTATCGCGGAGAAAAAGCTTGGAAGTTCTGAGAATGTCGCCTGTTTTATGTGTTTTATAGCCTTTCGGAGATGCTGCCGTTTACAGATTAAGAAAGATATTTCCAACAGAGGAAAGACATCGAGCTCCTACGTGCAAACACAACCATTAAGTCACTATTTGTACCAATTATTGTGCATTTCCTGGTTCCTATAAACTATGAATTTAAATAATGATTATTCCATGAAAACAAATCGGGCCCCTTCTTCAATCTACAGTTATAAGTAAAACCAAATTGTCAATTTTGAGGCAAAAACCCCGACAATTGATACTAACAAAAGAATAAATGAATTTAGATTACTCGAAATCGATTGCCCAAAAGCTCATGTTTCTCTTTTTTTCAAGATCTATTAGTGGCCGATTGTGTGACCTTATCGAATGAAACAGACGGAGCAAAATTTCCTCACGGTTCTCAACACACACTATACATCAGCCATAATTTGGTCTTCTGACAATTATAATCTTCCTTGCATGACGTGGGAATGAGCTGAGGGAAATTCCCCGGCTTCGGCCACTCCAACCGAATTATTAAACTAGGTATTTAGGTATTTAGACGAGCACTCGAATACTAATTATAAACATCGAGGGGAAACTTCTCCTCATTAGAGACTGTATCGATCATGGCGATTCGTATTTTTTTTTTTTTTTCAGCCATCTCTGGACATACGCCTAAGTTAGACGGATCACATTGTATTAGTGCATCGATATTGCGTACATAATACTAAGAGCTGTATCACTGTCGAACTACGAGTATTATGTAAAAATGAAGAATTTGTTTGCTTACTAGCTTGTGGCATCTGTAGAATAACGATTGTCGCATTGCCTAATGTCTCTGAATCAAACCCATATTCTTACTAAAAAGCCATTTTTGATACGTGAATTTCATGCCTCTTTTTTAATACATTTATCTAGTATTACTATGGTATATATTTGACAACCTGTTTAAAATCTTTTTTTTTTCTTAAGATTTCTTTGATAAGCACGAGAAAAAGAAAGCATTTTTTAAACTATTGAAGATGTTACCAGAACTCATGTGGTTCTTGTATTGTTTATTGTAGGACACATCTTTACAAACAGTTGAGTCGGACTCGAAAGTAAAGGCCGGGGGGAGGGTGAATACGAAGATAAGATATTCAGAAGATGAACAAATGAATGAGCGAGGTAGCTGTTAGTACCATATTTAGAAGTCTTTGGTATGACTCGGTTGGGATTTGAACCCGAGACCTTCCGCACGACGCTCTAATCGGTAGGCCCCCGCAGCGGTGTCGCTTGTATTAGTAATAATAGTTGTATTAATGGCTGCGTTGTAAATCTGTATACCAATATCATGTTAGATTCTTCGTAACCTTGATCCATTGCAAGTTTTGACTATTTCATAACCGTCAGCAGTGGAGATTAAACTCCTTTAAAATAGATACAGTTCGTACAAAAAAATACGCCAATACGTTATAGAGATATTCTGTGTCGAAGCACACCTTATTAATTTTGCTGAAGTTTAACTCCTAGTCAGTTTTTATTTTGTTTACCAGCGAAGCGTAACAGTACCTAGGTCACGTACATCCGGCAGTGTTGCCTTTGATTTTATTGTTCGTATATTCGTAAATTTTACGATTTGCTCAATTGTTTGTCCTAGATCTTGGTCCGTTTCTCTTACAGTGTGATTTGTACAGTGAAGAAACTTATATTTTTGCAGTAATCTTAAAAAGTAATTTTCATCGCTCGGAGTTCGTACATTTTTGTAGTAATTTTGAAAAGTAATTGTCATCGCTTACAAAAGAATGTAGCTATGACCTATTTTCATCTGACAAATGGCGGCATTAAGTTACCCTCTTTCTTGCTAACACTTGAATGATATATTCATTCATTGGTAGTTATAACTACTCTCCATTGATTACATGGTCTCAGTGGCACATTTCTCACTCTCCAGTGATTGCGGTATTTTTTTCTTCATTTGTACGATTTGTTGAATACTGTTGCCTACACAGTCATGAAACAGGATGGGCGCATTTACTGTATGAACAAATATCTAATCAAGAACTAATCATCATCCTCAAAAAACAGGTTACAATGACTTACATTTATGCTCCAGTGATTACGATAAGCTTTTAAATTTTGTTCTCTCCAACACTGCTGTCCGTACAGTCTTTAGACTAAAAAATTCCATTTCCATTTACGAATTCTATTCACGTTCGTTAAAATTGTGCCACGGAGACCTACTTTTCTTTTTCTGTTAATTTTATACTATATATGGCATATTCTGTATAATTTATGTTATATAAGAACTAAATTTTCTATAATCGTACAACAGAGCCTGCATAAATGACACGCTCATCATTCGTCATCGAAAAACAGTATCTAGTCCGAAACCACTTCAGGAGTAAATTGAGATATTCTTAGGGAGAAAATTGTTTCTAGAAATTCTCATATAAATATTTCATAACTTAATTCACTAACACATTACATGATTTCAGAAGAAAATAAAAATCACTTGACATCTTGAGGGGAATAAATCTTTAAATGAGTTATTTTGTTGGTTATAACATCATGAGCAACGTGTTTATGACGATTTTTATATCTCCGTAACAGATTAAATCAGGCTATATTAGCTGCGGGAGGAACATTAGTGTGAGATAGGTTTTTCGCTGGATGTTTATGACAGGCATGCTGTCATTTAAAATATGCTCTGATTTTTTACTTGACAGTTTTTAAAAGAAAATGATTAGTTTAAAGCTTGTGCTAAATTCGAGCTGTCGTAGTAAATGAGCTATGTAGATTTGGTTATTTGGAGCATCAGCAATATCAGATATACAGGAATTAAGGGCAGGTTTGCATATGACGTGCACTGCATTTCAAGTATTAGCTGGTGTAGTACAGTCCAGTTCTAGCTGCATTTTATATCTAGCTGCAGACAGGTTGGATTTAATATGCTACAAATAGACTGCGTTTAATTTCATGCTGCAATCAGTTTGGATATAATATCATGCTGCAAACATGTTGCATTTAATAACATGCTGCAAACAGGCCGCGTTTAATGTCATGCTGTAAACAGGTTGCATATAATATCATGCTGCAAACAGGCTGCGTTTGATGTCATACTTCAATTAGGTTGGATTTCATATCATGCTGTAAGCAGGTTGCATTTAATATCATTCTGCAAACACACTGCGTTTAATATGTTTCAAACAGGCGGCACGTAACAGCATGCTGCGTTTAATATCATGCCGCAAACAGGCAGGATTTAGCATCATGCCGCAAACAGGCAGGATTTAGCATCATGATGCAGACAGACTGCATAAGTATCATGCTTCAAACAAGCTTCACCTAATATCAAGCTGCATTTAATGTCAAGCTACAAAAATCCGCCTTTCTGGTTTTACGAACTGCTTTCAATCAAAAGCTGCGAAAGAGTTGCGAATCAAGAAGTTTCTTATTTACGTCTTTCTTCTTTATAGTACGCACCGCTATATCGAATCTCGTATTTCATTGCGATTTTAGCTATTACCTGACAAATATCCATACAATTAAAGATTTTGTACTGAAATATCTTTCTCAACTAAGATTAATGCATTAAAGATTCATTTAAAACTTCTTTTTTTCTCTCTCGCTCACACACACACACACACACACACACACACACACACACGTGCGTAACAAATGAGTGTGAAAACGAATATTCAACCAATAAGCGTTTAAATTGTGCGTGCACAAGGAGATAACGATATAATGTATTTTCAACAGAGGTTATGCAATACCGAGAAGAGAAGTGACGGCATTATAAATACCGGAAATGAAAAGGACGTGAACGGTTTACACATTATTTCTCTTCCAGTTCTCTCGTGACCCTTAAGTTAAAAAAAGAAAAGAAAACCCGTCATTAGGCTAAAAACGAAGCGCAAAATTAGTTTGACCACTTGACACACGTTTGCACAAGTGAAACTCGCGATGACCAATCATTCTCTATTTCTCCTCATGTACAGAGTCATTTAAAGAAGTTATGGGCCCTTTGCACAAGCTCTAACCTTATAAGTAACCAGAACCTCAAATTTTCAGTCACATATATAGAGTATAGCATTGCATTTCCATGCGCATGTGTGTCATGTTAAATTTAATAGGTAAAGTACTAAATTGCTAATATAACCGGTACCAAAATTTTGTTTTTGGGCCACCGCGGGTCCCCTTGCTGCAAGGGTCCTAGGCACGTGCCTCGCGTGTCTACGCCTTAAAACGGCACTGCCCATGTATCCTGGTCAGTTTGCTTTTAAGAAATTTTGTGTGCGTGTTCTTTTGTTGGCTTATGTTCTCCAAAATATATATTTGCCGTGTTTCCACGTCATGTCAGATTCCTCAGTTGTACATTCTTATCTGTATTGTGTTTTACTACTTTGTACAAGATCCTTCCCACTGAACTACAACCGTCGACGAAGGATGTGAAAATGAAATAATGTTTACACAGAACAAATCGTCCGTAAATTTCATGCATCTTTATTTGTTGGTAATAAACTTTCATAAATGAAAACAGTCTGATAAGCGTACACCCCAATCAGGACATACGGAAGCTCGTTCAACTCATTCAGCATATTGCATGAGACTATGCCAATTGGAAAAAATAGCCGATATTTCGTATATCCAATTTTGTTCTAAACGGATTTATCTCTCTGGTATTTATGTAGAAATTTCAGACTTTTGTTATAACGTCATTCAGGGGGAAAAAAAAGCAGAAGACGTTTGTCCCAGTGGCATCGAAAAATTATTCTATCCCCGTTTGTCGTCAGAAACTCATCAATCATCGTTAAAGCGACAGGGATTTATGGATTAAGATTCAGAACTAGAGACATGGAGACAGTCTAGAGCAATTACTGCTCAACGTATCTCTTTCTTACCTTATTTTGCTTAGCAAATATTCTTTTTGCCTGAACGAAACTTGTTTAAAGGCCATCTTATTCTTTTTAATAAAACTTGCAACCAGATCTGATACATGAATAAATAAACTGCTCTATACTGCGGGGAGTGGAAATTAAATAGAAGCACAAAAAGAGAACGACTAATTGAATACGTTTATACTTCAAGCTGCAAATTGAATATCTCGTCCGTGGCTGATTTTTATATGCGACTTAAGACTGCCAAAATGAAATGCCATACGGTGCTTTCGAAAGCAGAATGTCTGCAATTTAATGTTCCCTAGGGGTAAGGAATTGACTTTAAATTGCCAGTTGGCAGGACTTTCCCACAGTCAGACCGTATAGCACACGTCTAATTTGACGCAAAGCGTGAGACTAACAAAACTAAATAGCCACAGAAACTGGGGAACACCGGTTGCATGGCCATCGGCACATTAGCAATTTTGTTGGCTGCTTTCCCAGGGTTTTATATTTGTATCGTCTCCTTTTTGGACCTAAATTGCAAGTTGATCAAATAAGCCGGAGATCTAAATCTAAACAATATCAGAGTGGACACGTTACCATAAACGTTCTTTGATGCGATATATCATCTGCATTCTTTGAAACACAGCAATATATATATATATATATATATATATATATATATATATATATATATATATATATATATATATATATATATATATATACGTACGTGCCTGTAACGATTCACAATAAAAATTACATTTAACTTGCACTTTGACCAAACTGATAGTCTACAAAACCAAACCTATTTGATGGTAAAGTGATGAACGCAGTTTAAAATCGGGAAACTAGGGACTAGTAGGCACAAACTTAGAAACGCAGGGCTAATCAAATCAAATTAATGGCTTCTAAATGGCGTGTTTGAAGGAATTTCGCTGTGCAAGCCTAGGCAATTAATTGCTGATCAATGGATGACTAAAGCAACCGACCTGCCGGCACAGTTGTGAATCAGACGAGTCTACCTTGATCAGAGCCTATGGTCTCCTTGATCTAAATTCCAAATTCTAAATTTTTGCTATATCACTGGAATCCTCGTCGCACATATTGGGTAAAAAAGTTTTTAACTTACTCTTCAGCCGCTGTTTACTCCTCTTAGTGTGAAATATATTCTATGTTAAAATAGTTCCGGGTGATGTGATCTGCGCATTTATTACCCGTTTGGTATGATATCGATTTTCCCTCGAAGTGCATGTGATAAGGACGTATACAAAACATAGTCCGAATTCTTTTTATAAACATAATTACACTGCTTAATTTAATTTTTTAGATGAAATTTTTTCAATGATTTTCCTTACTCATTTACAACAATTCTTTATCTGAGACTGACACACATGTATTATATACTGTTTCTAATTTGATCTGAAAGGTCACCGACCACGTATTTTGTACAAAAGTGTGATATTATTAGTCATAAACGAAACTCATTTGTTAAATATGCACACTATAAAAATGCTGATAAAGACTTAAAAATCCACTTTTGTAAAGGAAAAAAATATTCGGCAATATCCACGTGCCAAACAGGGATACATTTATCCGTTCTATTCAACCTAGCCATTCAAGTATTTAATTTCCCGACGTAAATGTCTCTGTGAAATATTTTAGAGTCGTGCTTTTGTACAGCAAATATGGTGCACTGTGTTGCGTATGGATGTAACATATGATGATGAAAAAAAGGATTATTTTTTTTCCGAAAGACCCTATTTTCCAGAAGAAAAAAAAAGTAAATTCAACTGTGAGATAGAATATGGTGAAAGGATGGGAAAGTTGCATCATTGCCAATTATGCCCGAGACAATTCGACCCAACTCGAAAGACAATTCGGCTGAACTTAACAATAGTTGGAACAATTTCTTTTTATTAAAACAAGTAGATACTATATAAGATACGTTTTAGGAATAGATTTTAGGGGAAAAACCTAAATTTAAACGAAAATGAATTTCTTTTAAAGAAAATGTTCATACTTTTCAACGTACATATGTATGAGAGAAAGCGAGCAGACATATCTTGAACGTTCCTATTAAAATATTTCTATACATTTTTTATGCTAAAATATATATGCATCTGCACAACGACATTCTCAATTTAGGTCTTCCGTTCAAATTATCAATATTCATTTTGTAAACAGTAAACCTTAACAGATAATACTCTACAGAATAAGTATACATTTTTCTAAGGGTAGTGTACATGAGATATTAAAACAAATATTTAATGTTAGGCTTCACTTTGTAATACTGCTGGAGGGGAGAGAGAGAGAAAGAGAGAGAGAGAGAGAGAGAGAGAGAGAGAGAGAGAGAGAGAGAGAGAGAGAGAGAGAGAGAGAGAGAGAGAGAGAGAGAGAGAGAGAGAGAGAGAGAGAGAGATTGTGCGTTTTGTCAATGTTGCTGCAATATTAAGCTTTTACCAGTTATTTTTTGTCATGTTGTTTTAGTGTGTGCTCGTGTAAATTAACAATTGTTATTACTAGCCAATATTGTCAATCATATTTCTTTACAAGTAAGAAAGGAATTAATTTTGTGATGAATTTGTGCCACCCCCAATAGAAAGTACAAAAACATTTATAAACACGTATTTAAAAACAAAATGAAAAAGAATCTAACGTTGCATTATCATCAATGATGCCTTCTTTTTCATCATGCGAATTTTATTAAACAAAAAAAAAAATATACAACCGAACTCTGTGTATGTATTGGATCCCATTTTGCGCATGCTACCTTACTATAGTGTGTATTGCTATGTCAAAAAATAAAATATAAAATAAAAAAGAGACGTACATAACTGATTGTTTGAAGGCACCTACATGACGTTAAAAGATACAAACTGACTAAAATGGAATTGTATCCTGGTTAACTATACGTCTTGTGGGGATAAATGTACGTCATTTCCGGCTGGCTTCCTCAATAGGTGGGAAATCGTAGCTAAGGAGTAGTAACTGAGTTTTATATGTCTTTTTAGAGTAATTATTATTTCTTCTTTTCACTTGATAATTTTTTTGTTCTATTTGTGCGAGTATAACCACTTTTAATCATGCAATGCAAATCTGATATCAACAGAAAAATGTTGGACTGTTGCTGGTGAACTTTAATACAGACTTTCTCTTTCGTGACTACGGATTGGAGAGAGAGAGAGAGAGAGAGAGAGAGAGAGAGAGAGAGAGAGAGAGAGAGAGAGAGAGAGAGAGAGAGAGAGAGAGAGAGAGAGAGAGAGAGAGAGAGAGAGAGAGAGAGAGAGAGAGAGAGAGGCTCATGCATGAACAAGTGCCGTGAGATTTAGTCACAGCACGTGTTCATGCATCAGTTATCAGCTGTTTATACAGAGATCTAAAAATAAATAATCTAAAAGACTAAAGCAAATTCTAGGACTTCTTGCTCCTTTGTGTTACGAATCTATTGTCATAATGTATAGAAGCAAAACCAGCATCTTTAGTAAAACTTGACAAACAATTTAATTATAAAAGTTATAAAATAAACAATTAAGAGGAACGTAGAGTATTATGAATTGAATCCACACTGTCCTAAAGAAAGTTTTATTCAAGTCCAAAAGAATTAAATGTTCAGAATGAATTTCCAATCCTCGAGAGTACTTTCCTGCCAAAAGTTCTGTGGTATCAAAATGACTTCTATAATTCCTCTGTTCACAATAATAATCCCTGAATTAAAATTTACTCCAATGAGCACTTTGTAATTCCCAGTGAATAATAGTAACAAATGTCTTCTCTGAAAGTTATCTAAACACAATATTAAACACATCTGCAGGCTGATTTTAACAATACGAAACAAGAATTCAAAATAAGAATGAACTGATTTCACGGTTCTCTCTTATGGT
Source organism: Potamilus streckersoni (assembly GCA_016746295.1). Taxonomy (NCBI): domain Eukaryota; kingdom Metazoa; phylum Mollusca; class Bivalvia; order Unionida; family Unionidae; genus Potamilus; species Potamilus streckersoni. Next base: position 4,688,025 of record JAEAOA010002354.1, on the reverse strand, counting down.
CTCCATAAGTCTACAGCGAGTATATCTCTATAAGGGGATATTTGGGTGTAGTGCCTTATTAAATGATTTGGCGATCGTTATCTAGGTAATGACTATCCCTCGATGTTATTGCCTGGTGTGAGTAGATAAATAGAATATATTGACAGAGAACTAAGCGATACTATTGAGAGGAAATAAACAAATACGAGTTTTGTAAACAATAAAATAAAAAAAAGTTTTAATTGATTAATACATAAACTAGAGCAGAATTGCAATTGCAATCCAACAGATTTATATTAATGGTATATTCCACGTCTAGCGTGTACGTTTGGTCTCCCTATGACCCTTTCTATCCTGTATCCGCTATTTGCGGACTTCCCTTTTGGATTGTCCTCATCGGATTCTCGAGAATGGATATGGAAAGCTGTTCCCTTAAATGACAATATTACGGATAAAGCGGTACATGTTTTCACCACCTATCCGATTATGTATAAAATCTCTCAGTTTTGTTATTTCATAACCATAAAAAGCTATCCACACTACATACATTCTGACTTAATATGACCTTACGATTAACGATCCTTACAAATAACCCCTGTAATGTATAGATCATTCTTAATGAGATCCTCATGAATATTAATGTCTCGCGAAAACGAGGCTAACCTAGGCAGCTGCAACTATACTACATATATTACGTAGATTCCTTTTGCAAGAGAATATATGATATTAATCGCAGCTGTAATGGAGGTAATGCAGGGGTGCACAATACGTCGATCGCGATTGACCGGTTGATCGCAAATGTAGTGTGAGTAGATCGCGTAGCATTAAAAATAAAACGAATAAAACGTTAGCCTATATATGTTATGCATTTTTGTGGTAGGTAGATCATTTTGTCTTGGCCATTTTATAAGTAGCTCGCATGCTAAAAAAGTGTGTGCATCCCTAATGTAATGTATTTTATAGAGATTCCTTCATTTTACGTGAGAATATTTTATAACATTAACACTTCATATATTATAATGACGAAAACTTACTTGATATGACCATTCTCTAAAACGTAAGTTGATTTAGTCCTATCTTGAGTTTCCTTTCTGAACAGCACACATAATACAAGTTAATGATAGAGCAAAGAGACTATTTAAAGCATGAATTTTGTTTCTGATTAGGTAAGGTTTAAATGTACATCTTTGATTAATCATCACATATGGCAAAACACACGGTCAGACTGAAACATTTACAAAATGTGCATAGTGACACAAACTGCCCTTTTAACCAAAAAAGTCCCAAAAACCAGTAGAAACTTTATGGTTTTCTTTAAATAGTTTTGGATACCTGTCGGTATGCTTTCATTTTAATTTGTATGAGAAGTACACAATCTAGTTGCTTTTATGGTGCTTGCTGCGTTTGGTATCTGGGGGTGAAAGGGACTGGGATTTTCACTTTAAAAGACATTTTTTTTTCTTCTGAATCATTGGTCAACTGACAATATGGATATATAATTTTATTTATACAAAGGCATTTATTGTTTCAATAACATCCACAATACACCAGGATTTTCTGCTCAAAGCTGTTTGAAAGCCGTTCACACACACACACACACACACACAAACACACACACATAAATTCGTCCCATATTTATCTGAAGTTCTTCACTAATTATGTTTAAAATTATTTAAATGGAGTTGGTAGATGGATGAATTTTAACACCAAATATGTATATGCAGATAATAGATAAAGTAACAATAATAGGTAATAATCATGTCTAAACAATTTTCATTTCATGAATGGTATATTATGTTTATGTGTTTATTATAATAATTTTCTCTTTAATTTTAACAAAACCTTTATCTGCCAAAATTTGGTCCCTTGCTCAAACAAATCTATAAGCTGGTGCCTAGCTTAGCCACGTTTTGTATTCGGTGACCCAGGGTCACATGAATACATAAATACATTCTAAGAATGGTCTATACCAAACTTGGCTTAATTAGATCTCGCCCCACATCAGCAATTGACACGTGAGCAGAGTATATAATCACAATGTACCGTATATATCATCACACATTACTATCATCTCCTTCTAGCTATTTCCACTCAATAAGATAAATGTTCGATTCCTATTTTATAAGATTCACTAAATTATAGCTTACAGTAACCAATAACCTGCAAGATCATTAAAGCATTGCAAAATAACATAGAAATATGTAATTTTCATTAATTAACGGTAAACAGTATCATCATACAGACAAAGAAATTAAGTCATACAACCATAAGAAATTCTACATACTTGGATTAATTCATAAATCCCTATGAAATTATACACATTTGAAATAAAGATTATATCACAAATCCCTCAATTCTATCAGTCAACTAATAACTGTTAAATTAAAGAATTAAATTGCATAACACTCTAACACATCAACAGTCTTATGAAATGAGGTTACTAGATTGTGGCATCTGTAGAATAACGATTGCCGCCTAGCGTTTGAACTAAACCCATATTCTTACTGAAACATCAATTTCTTATACAACATCTGCTTTAACCCTCTTTTTATAAGACGTTTCTCCAGTCTTTTATGTCAAAAGTTGACATCTTGTTTAAAAGCTTTTTCCTCAAGATTTCCATTCACAATCACGAGAAAAAGAGAGCATTATTTTACTTTTGAAGCTGTTACCAGAACTCCTGTGGTTCTTGCATTTATTTATTGTAAGACACATCTTTACCAACAGTTGCGTCGGGCTTGAGGGTGTATGGTGGGTGGGTGAATGGGTGGGGTCAGTACAAAGATAAGATAGTCAAAATATGATCAAATAAAGGAGCGTTGGTGCCGTTTGGTCTAGGGCTGATCATGCTTTCGGGGAATAAAATTTGAATATGATATTGCCTTCAATAAAGTGTGCAAATTAGAGTTGAATTTCATTCTCCTGAAACGTCGCTGCTATCTACGAGAACGCAGATTTTCCTTGACTAATGTCATAATATTTTGGTCTCTGAAATAAATGTATGCTAGTGTGTGTGTATGTGTGTGTGTGTTTGTGTGTATTTTTAACGTAAAGTTAACAATTTGTCAGTCATATTGCTACGATGTCTGCAGTATGACAGTTTATAGTGATGTCTAACTGGAGCATCGTGCCGCAGGCATGTAGCATTATGTCCACATCCACTCACATTATCCTGACACCAGGCCGACCTTTAGTAGCACTAACCTCTCAATTTTGGGCGCCCAGAGAGGCGGCTGTTTGTACCATTTTAAGAAGTCTTTGGTATGACTTGGCCGGATTTTGAATCTGAGACCTTCTTCATTTGAGGCGTACGCTCTAACTACTAAACCACCAGAACGGTGAAGCTTGTGTTAGTAATAGTAGCTGCAAATTTTGACTATTTCATAACAGTAAGCAGCGGAGATTAAACTGCCTTAATATATTTAGATATAGTTCGTACAAATAATACGCCAATACGTTACATAAATATTCTGTGTCAAAGCAAGCCTAATTAATTTTGCAGATGTTTATCTCTTTATTTTGTTTGCCAGCGAAGCGTAGCTGTACATAGGCCTCATATTCAGCAGTGTTACCTTTGCTTTTATTGTTGGTATATTTGTAACTTTTACATTATACTCAATTGTATGTCCTAAAGCTTGCTCCATTTCTCTTACAGTGTGATTTGTACAGTGAAGAAACTTATATTTCTGTTGTTGTTGTTGTTGTTGTTGTTGTTGTCGGGTTTAACGCCATTTTTCAACACAAGATAGGCTATACATGGCGGACAGTATAAATGGTGGAGGAAGAACCCTGGAAAATCCAGGGAAGAACCACCGACCCACGAGAAGCTACTGGCAGGCTTTCTCACTTACCCACGTTAGCCGAGTCTGGACTCGAACTCACACAGACAGAGAGATGGCAGTGATCTGTAACAGTCAGCGCTTTAGACCACTCGGCCACTCGAGGCCCCTATATTTTTGTAGTAATCTTGAAAAGTAATTCGCATCGCTTGCAGAAGAATGTAACTGTGACCTATTCTTCATCTGACAAATGGCGGCATTAAGTTACCTTCATTTTTGCTAACACTGTTGCAAGTACTCTTCTAACACTTGAATGTGTTCATTGGTAGCAATAACAACTCTCCATTGATTACATGGTCTAGTAGCTGCGTGAGAAACATTAGTGTGATATCGGCTTTTCGCTGGATATTTATGACAGGCATGTTGTCATTTAAAATATGCTCTGATTTTTGTACTTGACAGTTTTTAAAAGTACATCATTAATTTAAAGCTATAGTGTTACATTCGAGCAGTCTAAGTAGTAAATGAGCTATATAGATTTGGTTATTTGGAGCATCAGCAATATCAGATATACAGGAATTAAGGGCATGTTAGCATATGACGCGCACTGCACTTCAATTATTAGCTGGTGTAGTCCAGTCCAGTTCTAGCTGCATTTTATATCTAGCTGAAGATAGGTTGGATTTAATATGCTGCAAATAGACTGCGTTTAATTTCATGCTGAAATCAGATTGGATTTAATATCATGCTGCAAACAGATTGCATTTAATATCATTCTGCAAACACACTGTGTTTAATATGCTGCAAACAGACGGCATGAAATAGCATGCTACGTTTATTATCATGCCGCAAACAGAGCATTTAGAATCATGGTACAGACAGACTGGATAAGTATCATGCTGAAAACAGGCAGCATTTAATATCATGCTGCATTTAATATCATGCTTCATTTAATATCATGCAGCAAATCTCGGACTGCCTGGTCTTTCACACTGCGATATAGTGGCGAATCAAGAGGTTTCCTGTTTACGTGTTTGTTTGTTTGTTTTTTTTCTTACAATACGCGCCGCTATATCGGATCTCGTATTTTATTGCGATTTGAATTATTAATAACAAAAAAAAAATCACCACCACCCCGACAAATAAAGACTATGTATTGAAACATGTTTCTCAAATCAAAATAAATGCATTAAAGATTCATTTAAGATCTCTCTCTCTCTCTCTCTCTCTCTCTCTCTCTCTCTCTCTCTCTCTCTCTCTCTCTCTCTCTCTCTCTCTCTCTCTCTCTCTCTCTCTCTCTCTGTTGTTCACACACACATACACACACACACTGACACGTTCGCATTAAATGAGTGTGAAAACAAATATTCAAACAATAAGCGTTTAAGTTTTGCGTGCACAAGGAAATAGTTACCCACATATTGTACTTTTAACAGATTATGTAATACCGAGAAGAGAATTCCATTTTGTCGGCATTATAAATACCAGAAATGAAAAGGACGTGAAGGGTTTATGCATTATTCCACTTCCATTTCGCTCGTGACCTTTAAACTAACAGACAAAGAAAAGAAAAACCATCATTAGACGGGGAAAAAATAACAGCAAAATAAAATCGCGATGATCAGTCGTTCTTATTTGTCATTTTCTCCCCATGTATCCTGGTCAGTTTCGTGTAAAGAATTGTTGTGTGCGTAGTCTAAGGTAAGCTTATATTCTCCAATATATATATATATATATATATATATATATATATATATATATATATATATATATATATATATATATATATATATATATATATATATATATATATATATATATATATATATATATATATATATATATATATATATATATATATATATATATATATATATATATATATATGCCTTGTTTCCACGTCGTGTCGGATTCGTCAGTTGTATATTCTTAACTGTATTATATTTAACTACTTATGTATAAGATCTTTCTCTCAGGACTGCCATTCATTAGCAACAACCGTTAAATAATGCTGTGGACATGGAATAATGTTTACACAGAAAATATCGTCCGTAAATTTCAGGTATCTCTATTAGATGGTAAATGTTCATAAATCAAAATAGATAAACGTACCGTCCACTCAGGATACACTGAAACTCACTCCAAAAATCATATCGTTGTAAACATATTTCACAATTCATTCAAAATATTGCATCAGACCACGCCAATTCCTTAGGGGAAAAAAAACAGCCCATTTTTCGTTTATCCAATTTCGTTCGAAATGGATTTTTTTCCTCTGGTAATGATGTAGAAATATCAAACTTTTGTTATAATGTCACTCAGGAAAAAAAAAACAACAGAAGACGTTTGTCCCAGTTGCATGGAAACATTATTCCTTTCCCGTTTGTCGTAAGAAATTCATCAATCATCGTTAAAGCGACAGGGATTTATGGATTAAGATTCAAACTAGAGACATGGAGACAGTCTAGAACAATTATTGCTCAACTTATTCTTTCTTTCCTTTTTTTGTTTATCAAATATTCTCTTTGTCATAACGAAACTTGTTTAAGAAATCACGGTACTGATTCAGTTCCAATAGAAAACATATACAAACATCATGATATTAAAAATTCAATGACTTAAAATTTTTGAGTGCCATGACCAAACCTATATTTGTCAGTATAGATGAAACCTGGATATCAACTTCTGTGCAGATAAAAGGATATTAGCCGCGGCATTTTCTGGACCTGCATGTGTTTGAAACATGTGCGTTAAATTCCTCACCAATGAATCAGGTGCTTATTTAAGTAAAGAGTATTCCAAACTTTAAAAATGGATTGAAATTTAATCAATGAAACAGTCAGTACTTTTTTTTTCTTTTATAACTAAGATAAGCACTCAAAAGATTATTTTTTACCTAAACACATAACCTACATTATTAACCAATCCTGACCACCCAAACCTATATATACAATATTTAATGTTCAGGCATTTCCAGGCTGGTTTCCATTTTTCCATACAATTAGTGCCGCTTATCCTTGAAAAGGCCATCTCATTCCTTTTAATAAAAATTGTAATCAGATCTGATACATGAATAAATAAACTTCGTTATATACAATGTGAAGTGGAAATTAAATAGAAGCATAGAAAAGAAAACGACTAATTGAATACGTTTATACTTCAAGTTGGAAAATGAATATCTCGTCCGTGGCTGATTTTTATATGCGATTTAAGGCTGGCAAATGAAATGCCATACGGTGCTTTCGAAAGCAGAATGTCTGCAAGTTAATGTTCCCTAGGGGTAAGGAATTGACTTTAAATCGCCAGTTGGCAGGACTTTTCCACAGTCATACCGTATAGCACACGTCTAATTTGACGCAAAGCGTGAGACTAACAAAAATTAAATAGTCACAGAAACTGAGGAACACCGATTGAATGACCATCGGCACATTAGCAATTTTGTTGGCTGCTTTCCCAGCGTTTTTTATTTGTATCGTCTCCTTTTTGTACCTAAATTGCATGTTGATCAAATAAGCCAGAGAAACAAACAATATCAGAGTGGATACATTTCCAAACCGCTCTTCGATGCGCTATATCATGTGCATTCTTTGAAACCATCAAATGTGTAATATATATATATATATATATATATATATATATATATATATATATATATATATATATATATATATATATATATATATATATATATATATATATATATATATATTCCAGAATTAATAAAAGCGACAACATTTACTTGCATTATGACCAAGCTGATAGTCTACAAACCTATTTTGCATATCTGTGTATCTGTTATCTGATGGTAAGGAGATGATCGCAGTTTAAAATCGAGCAACAACCTGGAAGGGACCATTAGGCACAAACAAGGAAATACCGGGTTAATCAAATTTAATTAAAGACTTATAATGGCGTAATCGTTGGTATTCCGTTGTCCTCGCTTAGGTGATTAATTGCCGATCAATGGATGACTAAAGCAACCGACCTGCCGACACATTCGTGAATCAGACGAGTCTACCTTGATCAGAGCCTGTTCTCTCCTCGATCTATATTCCAATGTCCTTCTTACGATATCACTGATATCACCAGTGTATCCCCCGGGAGTGTAAAACTGAGGGTCAAAAAAAAAACCTTGGTGTCAAAACTGGGGGTCAAATACAAAATCTGAGGGTCAAAAATGTACCGACAAATTTTCATCTAATCCATACTTTTTCAGCTGGAATAGGATATTGCAATTTGCACAATATACTCTCTCTCTCTCTCTCTCTCTCTCTCTCTCTCTCTCTCTCTCTCTCTCTCTCTCTCTCTCTCTCTCTCAGACAAATAAACCAACAGGCACAATTAACACAAATGCATTTTCCATTCAAAGGATTCTTTTATTAGTTAATTTTCCTTTTAGTTTAAAGTCGTATTTTTGACAGTCTTTTTATAATTTCTGTAGCAATATTATAGACCAACACATTACATATAAGCCATTACAAAACTCCATACATATCTTGTTAACAAAACGACAGTTAATTTACTGCCTGTCATAAAATGTGTACTTACATAGGTTTCATTGTACATCGTCTTAAAACACATTTATCCAAAACTCAGAGGGCAATGATTCATCTTCTCTTTAACAAGTTACACTTGAACTTTTAATCTTTCTTTCGTTGCAGCAAAGTTAGCAAAATCTGCAACAAACCCTTGAATTTGTAATCCAAATATTGAATTTGTCTCAGCAATTACTTATTTCTTTGTTATGAAAGAATGTTTTAGGTAATAATGAGTTCAAAAGATATCTTGTGGTGATTAATGGCAGATTTAAAAATTCTCAAACGATGTCACGAAAAGATTATTCACTTGTGTAGTCTTCGCAATCACGAAGTTACACCGGTAATTCCAATGCCTTGGATGTTCCATATTCTAGTCAAGGGAATATTTTGTTCGTTTTTCATTAGAGTCAGATCCACATTTACTCTTTCGTGTTCTGCTTCTTTCACTTTCTTCGCTAATGATTCTTAGTGCATGCTGTTTTCATCTCGATATCACATTTTAGTGCAACAAGAATTGATGTTAAACATCTGGACATCTTGCTGAACTCGATATAATCGCGTGAGGGCTCGCGAGATCAGGGGAAGCTACTCTGTCATAATATTGCCTAATGGAAGTCTGGTTCTCTGCACTGTATGCTCAGTATTACAGTGTGCAACACAGAGAGCATACAAAATAGGAAACCGGAAGAAGTATTCACGATGCCATTCCTAATGATGAATAATCGCAGTATACACGATTTCATGCCTAATGCAACGCGTTGGATATTATATAAATCGTGATTATATTTTGCAAATCCTTTGCGTCATAAAAACGCACAGCAAAAATTTCTGTGCGTCAATTTTCTCCAGTGTGCGTCCTTGACGCACAACTGTGCGTAAAGGGAAACACTGGATATCACAGTCGCGCATATCGTGTAACAAAGATTTTAACTTACTCTTCAGTCGCTATTCACTCCTCTGAGGGCGAAATATATTCTAGGTTAAAATAGTTCCGGGTGCTGTGATCTGCGCATTTATTACCCGTTTGGTATGATATCGATCTTCCATTACAGTGGCTGTGATAAGGACGTATAAAACATAGTCCGGATTTGTTTTGTAAAGAAAATAACAGTGCTAAACTTACATTACTTTCAATGTTTCTCTTTTAGATGAAACTGTTTCAAGCTGAAGGAGTTTCCTTTTTTATTTCTAACAATTATTTATTGACTGTATCTGAGACTAACATGTATACTTTTTCTAATTTGATCTAAATACAGACTTTCTGTTTCAGAGAGAGAGAGAGAGAGAGAGAGAGAGAGAGAGAGAGAGAGAGAGAGAGAGAGAGAGAGAGAGAGAGAGAGAGAGAGCGTTTTCATGCATCAACATTTTTTTATAGAGATCTAAAAATAAACAATCTAAAAGGCTAAAGCGAATACTGAGACTTCTTGCTCCGTTGTGTTACGAATCTATAGTCATAAACTATAGAAGCAAAACCACCAAGGTTTTTTTTGGGGGGGGGTGAATTTTGAATTTTTCTGGTGCACCAGAACTATGAGACTATTTAGCGCCACACAAACGATCATATCATTCATCGTTTAAAAGTGGTTATAGGTTGCGTATCGACCATTGATAAGAAACTAAACAGTTGAATGTAAAACAATAAAATGGTAAAAAAAAAAATAAACTTTCCCGATCAACGGGGAGTGCAAATGACATCGAAAACAGATGAAAGGTAATTAAAATATATCGACTGTATATTTATAGCACATACAACTGTTCGAGGTGATGGCATAAAAGCTAATGCTTATGGTAAATGTTTACTTCCTTCAGGAAGTCGATGATATAAGAAATGCTAACTATATCAAAGAGCTTCCTAATAATGACTACGCGTAGGTTGGAGGTCGAAACACTCCTGCATAAAGTGCTTAACAGTGAATGGTTCATTGCAAGATATGCACTCTAGTGGGTGTTCTCCTTTTAGTATGTGGAAGTGGGTTAAATAAGTATGACACATATTCGAATTCTTGCAATGACTACCTCTTCCCTCTGGACGGCTCTGTAGGAATGAGTCCATTCTCTTAGGGTTGAATTGATGGCATTAAGTTTGTTATTCACGGCATCATTCCATGATATCTGCCATTTCTGACGTAAACATTCTTTGATACTACGTTTAAAATCAGTATATATTGTTTTAAAATCAGATGGTTCTCATGATAAGGCCATTTTAGCAGCGCGGTCTGCTTTGTCATTACCATTAATTTTATTATGACTGGGTAATCAGCAGTATACTATATTGTGGGAGGTATCAGCTCCATATAAAAGTTATAAAATGAACATGTAAGAGGAACATAGAGTATTATGTATTGAATCCACACTTTCCTAAAGAATGTTTTATTCAAGAACAAAAGAATTAAATGTTAATGAATTTCCAATTCTCAAAAGTACTGGCCTGCCAAAATCTATGTTGTATCAACGTAACATGATCCATAATTCCTTTGAATAATTCACAGTAGTCCCAGAATTAAAATTTAATTCATTGAGTATTTTGTAATCCTAATGAATAATACTAACAAATGTCTCCTCTCAAATTATCTAAACACAATATTAAACACATCTGCAGGATGGTTTTAAAACTACGAAACAAGAATCCAAAATAGGAATGAATTGATTGCTCGGTTCCCTGATATGGAAACAATCGCGTGTCTATTTCGAATATATCTTGCAATATATCTAATATTTCTCTATACCTATTACACGGCCTAACCCATCCAATGGGAAATAACTGAAATCGTGTAAGAAACAACCTGACCGCACCAGTCAATTTGTCAACAGGCTTTATTATTTGAAACTTAAAACATCTATTTATTTATTTCCTCCTAACAATTATTATTTGCTTGCATATAATAATCGATTGAAATAAAGTGGTAGTTTATTTAAGGATGCGTATTTTCTGAAAATTTTGCCATTTTCTTTTTGTGACTAACACGCGTGTGTTGTTGCATTTGTAAGGGTACTATTATCTACAAGAAGAGCAAATCTTACATTGTAATGGCTCAATAAGTCTCATTTGTTGCGATCATATTGTTTTATTTGAAACAAGAAGACGACATAAATGTGCTAGTCTTATTGGGAATAAATTTGTTCAAGCGTTGTTATTTACTGCAAATCAATGAGAGTCGTGTAAATCTTAAAATGGTATAGAACTTAGACCGTCTGAGTCAAAAGCGAAAAAAGCTACATTTTGCAGAGCCATGGCGGTCAGAATCTCACTAGTATCGTCGATCCATGTCGCCTACATGTACATTTAGCTAACGAAAACTTAATTTGAGCAGTTACCCTCTTTACAAGTGAAATGATACTGTCTATTGGGACTAAAAGTAACTATCTGTTAAGAGAGCTTGTTACTTAACCTGTTAGGTATTCAATGTGCTGACGTGCCTTGTCCTGAAAGATGAACGTGTATGAAAGGATTAAATGAAATAAATTTATATTAAACACGTGTCTTTGTCTGCCGCAGTTGCAGTTATATTCCCAACTATATTGCTAAGTAAAAGTAATGAATACTCTAATTGAATTAGTTTCTTTGCTTTATATCCAATCAGATTGCGGAGTGGAATATACTCCCTTGACTATGTACCAGGGTACATCTTGAAGGAATTGGATCGACGACACCTAGCTAGCCACTCTTGGTAATTGTACCATTATATTTAGAACGTGAAAGCGCATAAATTGATTGTTGCGAAATCAGCTGAAACATCCTTGTCTAGTAAAAATGTCCAATCATAACTGCGCATACTAGCATTGTCTAATTCCGCTTAATGTTGCTGTCCGATAGCTGGATATAACGATAATCATTATTGGGCGAATACCTTTCAGTTTTTGTGCTTCAAAAAATGAATACACAAAATGTTGTGTTAACTTGCAAATAAAATGATATCTGTGCAAAACAAAAAAACAAAAAAACAACACAAATAAACAAACAAAAACAAACAAAAAACGACGAATAACATGTCCTTGTTTGATAGCGTAACAATTACCTTGACTCATTCTTACATACATCAGCAATGAATTCTCACTTCGGCTTTTTCGAATCGTTTAGTTTTAGCTTCTAATTATGTTACGCCTTCTTTAATATTATCTTCAAATAATTAGTGTTCATCTATTTTCTCTGCAAAAAATATAGTTGATAATGTTTCAGTTGAAATATTGACTGGACACACCATTTTATCTGACTCGGGTTGATTCGATGGTAGGATTCCAACCTGCACTTTTGAGGGTCTTGGGGAAAAAAGAGAAACATTAACCTCGAACCAGAGTCAGGAATTTGTTTGATGATTCACTTGTAGTGAGCCTCCTTGCGTGTTATAATAATAATAAGGACGAATTTCTGATAAATTGTTCCTTCAGAATCGGTTGACGTGAAATACTTACTCTATATTCATACCAACATTAATGAAACAGTGTATAAAGAAGCTATATATCAGGTACAGAGTCCGAGACCTCATCAGTGTGATTGATTTGGAAAAAACATAGCAAAAACACTAAGATTTTCCTTTTTCATCGCCAGATGAACACAGTATAAAACTTGCACAAATGCACAACAGATAGACTAATTTTATAAATACAGTATATGTAACGGAAAAGGTTATATTAAAGGAAATAAAAAAACTAATTTTCATAATGTGCTAATGTGTTCTGGAAAATAGATTGTTTGAAAGAAGGGCAGAATATATTGAATATCTTCTTTGGCTTAATGTGGCGTCCTCTTTTTAGCAAGCGTTTACTGTAGAAGCTGCGTGATTGGTAAATGATACGTTCACAATGGCAAAACTTCTAAGAGGTTGAAAGATTCATCCGACCTTTTGAAGTACCGGGAGTCATTCAAAGTATTAGAACAGATGGGAGGGGGAATGGGATGAGTTACTTAGTGACATGATTAAATGCATCACTAACGAAAAAGGTTAAATTCACATGCTTATTTGAATCGAAATATTATCTGTAGTTTGTTTCCCAAAGCATGAGGAAATATTATGATATGACCAATCTATCAGAAAGGTTTGTAATAATGGAGAATTTCGCTTTCACATGTGGTAAGATTTTCAGTTGGTATTAAATAAGATATTAAGTAATTGGGTTGACGATAACGGTGTTCTCAGTGAACTAAAAGGAGGACATTGTACGGGCTACATAGCTGTCGATAATACGTTCTTGCTCCAAACTGTCATCAGAAAACATCTTAGTAAACAAGGAGGAATATTTTATTTTCACTTTGTGGATTTGGCGAAGGAATTTGAATTTATTGACGAAAAGGCATTATTGAAAGTCTGTTACGAAAATTGTGTTTTTTAAAACACTTTTTACACATATTAGTTAATTAAAATTGTGTTTATGTGTTAGCATAGGCAACAGGTTTACACCATTTTGGCTGCATTATTAGTGTAAGACATGGATCTATTCTTAGTCCAGTTTTATTCCATCTGTTCATTAATGACTTGATTACTCTCTGTTCGTTAATGATTTCATTATTCCACCTGTTTATTAACCGATATTTGTTCAAATCAGACAAAAGTATCTTTCTAACAAAGGATATCGCGTATATCTTGGTTTATGTATAGAGCTATATCGTTTTAATGTATGCTGAACTTTTCATTAGAAAGGCAAAATATTGTTGTCAAGTCAGTCCCATCAACGGACAACGCTGTGATAACCTGGTATCTTATACAGCATAATGTTTAAATGGAAAATGACATCATCTTTCTTTAATGCTCTCAACGGTAACAATTTCGTTAGTCCCATGTACCTCTTTGTTCTCATCAGCATTCAGGAATTATTTATATAATGACTGATGAAGTTTAATATTCATTTTGACAAGATGACTTCTGGAATTATACCATGCTGTGATGATGAAATGATGGCCTATATCAGTTGTTAAATTATGTGTCGAGCCCCTCTTGTGGCAGCAAGTGCTGTGTTAACTCCGAAAAAAAATACCTGGATGTTGGCCGAAGATGTAAAAGCCAAAAACCCCTTGGTCTATAAGCATCGTTATTTGAGGTAAATTCGAATCCAAACAAAGTTTGCTGAAAGTAGTAGCGTGTAGGGATAAAATTCGAATCTAAAATAAAATCTTCTATAAAATCTGTGAAGTTTTCACAAAATGGTACCTGGTATGTTACGTGTATTTTCCTTTTTCTGTTTTAGAAATATTACTTGTTTCGATATTTCTACCAAGTATCTTTACACCGATGTTGATCATCTCATATTTCAATCTAAACGTTTTCTGTAATATTTTACAGCTATAATCAAGAAACCTTTCTTATTTGCTTATTTAATTGTGACAAGGAATACAGACGTTGCATTAACTTGTAATGTGATACTCCAGGTATTAAGCAGAGATATTAAAAGGCACATTATAGACTCTTACTCAATTGACAAGGGGCTGATTCCAAAATTCTTAAGACTGACTGCATATTAATGAAATCCACGATGAAGATTTATTTCTTTTCAGAAAATTTTCAGGAATTACAACTCTCGATGGCCTCTTTCATCTAAATCTTATTCATTTTTAATGGTCATGAAGAGAGCAGATCTTTGAAGGTTACTTTACTGGAATCAGCTTGTCGAATACGCAATAATTCATCTTGTGCTAATAAAATAGCATTGAAAGCATTTTGTTAACTTGTAGCAGGCTCACCGCGGAGTTGGAGAAAACCAAAAAATGTCATTTCTATCCAAAGTTTTCCTTTCTACTATAGAGACTCTGTTGTTTATTCACAAAAGCGTTTAACCTGCTTCTTTTTAAATATAGTGTTTGTCTTTATTTCCCGACGCTTGCTTTGTTATCACACGATTTCATGTATTTTATGGACGTGTCTGTCGATTTTATAAACATATTTATGTTAAGGTTGATTTTGTTACTGTTTTTGTGAAGAAAAGAATTTTTCTGTGAGAGCACAAACTTCTGATGGCTGTTTTATTTTAATTTGTTTTTAAATTCACCAGTAATTTGTCAATGTTTTCTTTTCAAACCTTTTTCAATTTACCTCAAATACAATATGGCCCAAAAATGTTTAATCCACTATGTTCTCAACCGCTTGGTGGAGAATTAGTATGTCTTGTGGCACAAGAGAACCACGATCGAATCCCAGTATAAACTTATGTGGTGTTTTTACCTTCAATAAGGAATGACAATTAGATAATTTCCCATGTTAGCTGTGCGAATGCACACACAAAATTTTTAAAGATAAATTGGAAACAACTGACATTTCCATATTAATTATGCTACTTGAATCCTCTGCACTTTATCTAGCCTACACGTCTAAAAATAAAATGAATAGAAAATTTGATTGTTCCGGGTAAACAAATGATAATATTTTTCTTCATAGTAATACATGATACTAGTAATACATAATTCTATTTCATATCAATACATAACACTATTTCATAGCGATGGTATTTATTTTTCTAAGGTATCGTATCGACATTCATACATATCGAAAACAAATATGTACATGTATATACATGTATTTCTCAAGAAACATATTCTGGCAATCTAAGCTTACTGGAGTAAAAGTGACCAGTACAAATTTGAATGCCTCGACTAACAGACAAAACGTTATTCTATAACTCTGTCCTTGTATTTGTCTGTCTTAGCTATCCGTATCTTTATTCATCCATCCGATTTCTTTTTAAGACAATGATAATTACCATAAAAGTTTTTTTTCTTATTAGAAACAAGGAGAAGCTAAAATGTATATTAAAATCTCTCACCACCCGATTCATTGTTTTTTCAGCGTAAACAGTCCCCATGGTAAAGGCACTCATTCACGGCAACGTCAAGAATTTCTTCTGTGACATTTTTTGTCATGCCGATTTGACGATTCTAAACTTGAATTGTACTGAAACCAGTCTTTGTTTTCAAGCACTTTGATTCTGAGTATTAAGTATAAAATGTAGAGTTGTTGACATTCTTATCGCCTTTATCATTTTTCTTTAAGATAATGAGCTGATAATCAATGTATAATATAAACACTTAATTGCTTTCATTTCCATGATTTAAATGATACTGAAAAACTTATTTCTTTTTTGCTGATTTTTTTTTGTGTAACTAAAATTAAAAATTCATAAGTAGTATTTCATGTGCTCTCTCTCTCTCTCTCTCTCTCTCTCTCTCTCTCTCTCTCTCTCTCTCTCTCTCTCTCTCTCTCTCTCTCTCTCTCTCTCTCTCTCTCATTGTCGACATAACAACTAAATTTCAAAATCTTGTAGTTGTTCAAACTGCCTAAGCCCCTAGCGTTACCAAATGTGGTTATGACATGCTTCCTTTTGGTCTTGTAAAACTTGTACCAACTTAGCCATAGCAACGGAAACTGTGTACGCGATCGCAATCATGACTGGTAGTCTTTACGTTTCCTAGTAGTCATGTATGCCAGTCAAACGTCAGACCGGTCACTCTGACCTCTAGGAAAACATTAACATTATACGGCCATAGTTGTATGTATATGAATAACTTAATGGGTCTATCTTGGACAACGTTAAGTATAAGTTAAAACTACAACTACTAACCAGTACGCCGTTGCAGTTACATATACCCAAACTTGCCAACAATCGCGCCACTAAAGTGACCGATACGCACAGTTAGTAACCAATAGCCTGCTGGAGTGACCAACATCCACAATTAGTAACCAATATCAAGTTGAGTGACCAAGACCTACACTTTCCAACCAATAAACCCATTTGATTGACAAACACCTAAACCTAATAACAAATGCGTCATTTGATTCAACGTCACCCAATAAAAAATAACCAAAACCCGCACTTACTAAACAATACTCAATTTAAACCGACAAATATCAACACCATCTAACCAATACGCAGTTTGACTGACCATTACTAAACAACACCCACACCTACTATTCAACACACCGTCTGATTAAAAGGAACCACTCATCTACTGACCAACATCCACATTTATTAATAAAATACCAGAATCTATACCAGATGACCAGCACATACTCACCTTCATTTACATACCAACGCACATGCATACTAATCAATACATTGTGTTGCATATCAGTACCCACCCCTTGATTAACATCCAATTTTATACAATAATCACTCACTTTAAACATTTACCCTATTACGTCGAAGGAAGTCCATTGGGCAGAATAGCCATACCTAGAGATTATATTGGCACTGTTAGTAATTTTGCAAATTTTTAACTGTGTATACTAAAAGTAGTACTAAAATTACGAAACGGTCAAAGAAATTTAGCAGAAAATTAGAAAACCAAAATATTAGATGACAAACATAAAGCTAAAACCGAGATCTCACAATGAACTGACGTATATGCAAGAACGCTTATTAGAAATATGTAAATCTTCTGAAGAATGAAAACGATACTATGTCAGATGACGCTAAGGATGCTAAAAAGGCAAAGCATGTGGAGAGGTCATTTGATATTCCTAACGACCGATTGTATGGATTAAATACATTTCTGACGTGATAGCTTTTCTTATATATCATTCATGAAAAGCTTTTGCGGCATTATTCTGCTTCTTCCTCAGGTCTGTACATAGTGGAAAATATTGTGTTTATTTCTGGTCATCAAAATGCTGTGTCATTTCTGGTAATTAAAATGATGCGTTCATTTCTAGTCATCAAAATGATGCGTTCATTTCTGGTCATTAAAATGCTGTGTTCATTTCTGGTCATTAAAATGCTGTGTTCATTTCTAGTCATTAAAATGATGTGTTCATTTCTGGTCATTAAAATGCTGTGTTCATTTCTAGTCATTAAAATGCTGTTTTCATTTCTGGTCATTAAAATGATGTGTTCATTTCTGGTCATTAAAATGCTGTCTTAATTTCTGGTCATTAAAATGCTGTGTTCATTTCTAGTCATTAAAATGCTGTGTTCTTCTCTGGTCATTAAAATGATGTGTTCATTTCTATTCATTACAATGATGTGTTCATTTTTGGTCATTAAAATGCTGGGTTCATTTCTAGTTATTAAAATGCTGTGTTCATTTCCATTCATTAAAATGATGTGTTCATTTCGAGTCATTAAAATGCTGTGTTCATGTCTAGTCATTAAAATGTTGTGTACATTTTTTTGGTCATTAAAATTGTGGGTTCATTTCTAATCATTAAAATGCTGTGTTCATTTCTAGTCATTAAAATGCTGTGTTCATTCCTGGCCATTAAAATGCTGTTTTCATTTCTGGTCATTAGGATGCTGTGTTTATTTCTAGTCATTAAAATGCTGTGTTCATTTCTAGTCATTAAAATGATGTGTTCATTTCTGGTCATTAAAATGCTGTGTTTATTTCTAGTCATTAAAATGCTATGTTCATTTCTAGTCATTAAAATGTTGTTTTCTTTTCTGGTCATTAAAATGCTGTGTTCATTTCTGGTCATTAAAATGATGTGTTCGTTTCTAGTCATTAAAATGATGTGTACATTTCTGGTCATTAAAATGCTGTGTTCATTTCTAGTCATTAAAATGCTGTGTTAATTTCTGGTCATTAAAATGCTGTTTTCATTTCTGGTCATTAAAATGCTGTGTTCATTTCTAGTCATTAAAATGCTGTTTTCATTTCTGTTCATTAAAATATTTTGTTTATTTCTGTTCATTAAAATGATGTGTTCATTTCTAGTCATTAAAATGTTGTGTTCATTTCTATTCATCAAAATGCTGTGTTCATTTCTGGTCATTAAATTGATGTATTCATTTCTCTTCATTAAAATGCTGTATTCATTTCTGGTCATTAAAATGCTGTTTTCATTTCTGTTCATTAAAATTTTTTGTTTATTTCTGTTCATTAAAATGATGTGTTCATTTTTAGTCATTAAAATGCTGTGTTTATTTCTGGTCATTAAAATGCTGTGTTCATTTCTGGTCATTAAAATGCTGTATTCATTTCTGGTCATTAAAATGCTGTATTCATTTCTCTTCATTAAAATGCTGTGTTCATTTCTGGTCATTAAAATCCTGTATTCATTTCTGGTCATTAAAATGCTGTATTCATTTCTGGCCATTAAATTGATGTGTTCATTTCTGGTCATTGAAATGCTATATTCAGTTCATTAAATATTGAAACACCATTTCGATGAAAAGTTGTCAACCTGAATTTGACCGTTTTAAAATCTACCAAGAGAATGCTCTTTTGCTTATTTTTGTTGTTGTTTCTAGTGGACTTGTTAAACTCTGGATCAAATTTTGTTCGTGTTTGTGTTTGTGTGTCTTTGAAAGTACCATGTTTTTCTCCCATGGTTTATTTCTTGTGTGTATTGCCATATATCGTATGTTTACATGCACTTCCATATATTGTCTATTGACGTGTATTGACATATATAGTCTGTTTTCGTAGTCTGAATACCAAAACCTTTTTTCTTTGTTTCTCCATCCCCACATTAATCGGTTGTGGCCGTATTGCAATGTTGATAAGTGTTCAGTACCAACAAACCTATCCAAACAAAAGTAATGCTTCTCTTATGATTGGCACCAACCACCAGCTGTAAAAGAAGAATCGCTGTGATTAATATACACGAATGGAAACATTTTCTCTTCACACTATTATACAATAGTTTTGTGCAAAAGTCAACCAACAACTGTGATTAGTAAATGTATCAAGGAAACATCGTTGTCTCGGTAATACTGTGAATTAGAAAAGGCTATTTAACCCAGTTGGTAGAGAGTCGGACTCGTCACGTGTGCGATGCCCGCCCAGGCCAGCTCTTGTCAGCTGCCTAAGTAAACCTTTGTGAAAGGCACTTAGCTCACATTTCATTATCATCGTCATTATCATCATCATTATGTTATAACCAATATTGTGTCAAAGGCCCATTACAGCTAAGGCAATCAATCGTCCACCACCCATCCAAGGCTGCCATGATATTAGTTCAGGAACCGTCTCCAAAGTGATAACCATTTGGAGACCTGAAGACAAACTCTAAAATTAAGAATTTTACATATTGCGCTAGCACTTTTTACCTTGCTTTAGACGGTCTTGAAAAATTAATATTTATTACTTAGTTGTGGAAAAAAATAAATTGTGTTCCAATGAGGGACGAATTCAGGGAACTAATAAGTCACCCATTACAATGTATTGCCTTGTACATATATCAAAACTGCGCAACTACAAACGTATTTTGAATATATCACCTTATTTACTCGAAGCGTACATGTCAAATTTGAATGTCATTAAAAGCATCTTATTTGGCCCTTTTTCTTTACCAGTGATACAAACTCGTCCTGAAATTTGTATTTATTACGCGTGATAGATTTGTAAATTATACTTTCATTAAATTATACTTCCATCCAGTTCCAACTAATTGACCTATTGACAACGGTTTAATCTGTCGCCGCTTTTCAGCCATTGATTAAAAAAACTGACCAATGAGAATACCACCTAACAGTCAATGCGCTATCACATCTGTATATATTGATTACACAAGTCTTTGTCCGAACTGTGGCATTGCCCTGAAACAGTGCTGCTGATGCAAGTGTATAACACATCTCACCAAAATCGTTAATTCTGAAGAAGTTAATATCTTAATATGTAGGTCGATAATAGTCAATGATTTATTGGATTAAGATTGCCACTCACTGGAAAGACCGTTTTTATTGATTGTCTTCTTTTCAGCTGACACAAAAGACTTTGTCGTGTCCGTTTCAATCAACATCACGTGACCCTTGATTTGTCTATCTCGTCAACGGAAATGATATACTCTTCCTTTGAGGTACTTCTAATAAATTAAATTAGCTCAGAAAATCTTAATCACTTTTCGGTTATCTACATCTGAAGAGTATTACATTAACTGGTGAAAATGCCTTTCTCATCCTTAAACGCGTTTTTTGAAAGTCTGTTGTCTACATGTAAATTATATTAGTTTATGGTTAAGCAATGTTGATCATTATTCGAGCTACAAGACAACCGTGTTTTACTAAATAAATTGTAAACAAATGTCGCGTAACATGTACAATTAAAACAATTATGAAGTCTTTCAAGTACATCTGCTTTTAAGACAAAAATCAACCAGCGGCAGGAAAGATTTGTAGATAATTTTGTCGAATTTGAAATGTCATTGCGTGCTGATAATACTAACAGATATGCTAGGGATTGAAATCAAAACAGTGGCTACACTCTGATATTTGAATGTCTTAGTGTCAATGCAGATAGATGAGGTGCATTCCGAATATCGAATATACATTTTGTTCATTTTACTTCCTTATTTCTTGGGCTTAATATTTTGCGGTTTTCCTCCATTTCAAAATCATCATTTTAAGACTTCTGTTCTTTACATGCTATCTGGATAATGTTCTACTTAATCAATATTTATATTACAAAACCATATAATTTATATTTTCTAGTTCGTTTGTTTTGACATAAATTAAAATTCAGGGCAAAGTCAAAACATTGTGCTGACCCACTGAATCTTAGATGTTTGATCCAGTTTTCAATACAATTCTTTAATCTGTGTTTTGGTATCACACATCCAGGCTGGAACTAATTTGTTTGTCTTACTTTACGTCAACTCCACGTGTGTTAAATGCACTTACTTGAACTTGTATACATCCCAATTTATTTTGAATGTAATTCATATGTTAATAAATACAACACAGCATTTATGTTTTGTTTTGAGAACGGGGGAAAGAACTACTTTTAAATAGTTCATGAATATGTCTCTGCTTGACCACCTTGATGTATCATTACGCCATGTCAAACTCGTTCTTTTCGCTGTTTCAGGACAAAACACGTGTGTTGCTTAGTGTAGGTACCCTTTTTGTCTTGTTACTTTTATTGGATATTGTGGCGCTCTGCAGATATTAAATAATTCTTACAGAGAAACAAGCGTACGGTGAAGTTGATTGCATTGGCAACATGCACAGTGGAAAGAAAAATGATATACCTTTGTGCCACTTCCGTTTACTGTGGCAGAACTGTTTTCATTTTTAAATATTGTACTTGTGGACATTGTGCATGGTCTAAGCACACAGCTAATCACAATGGCTGCTCTCATGTTTTTCGTAAACTCAGCATAAATTAGTGCAAGGAACAATATCTCTGGGAGTTATTACAATATGGAAAAAGAATTTTGTTAGAGTAGACAATACCTTAATCTGAAAAGAGCAATGAATGAATTCCAATTTTATGAAAAGTAAATAAGCTTTATAGGTCGTTGTTTTTCGTTTTCTTATAATTTGCCTTTGAAGTTCAGGAAGTCAAAATGACCAAACGGAACTAGCAGTTTGTTTTTAAAGGTACACATCTGAAGTAAAGCCAAGCTGCAAAAACTAAACCCCAAATTTACACACATCAATAAAACATCGAACTAAAAGTAATTAAATGTACTTTAATAATACTTAAGATATGCATAGTCTATTTTAAAAAACAAGGAGAACCAGTGAGAAAAACATGGAAAATTACATTTCGTTTAAACAGTTAACCCTATGCAATGTCCAGAACTGTAGAAAGCCACCAATATGTTAGCACAGTTCGTTCATTTCCTTATTAAGAAGCTACTGACGGTCATTTTTGGTTTATTCCATGATGTGTTACATAAAAAATTGAAGTTTCACTAATTGACATCAGTAAAAACGATGTGAGTGTAGAATGACATGAAAATGGCCAGGTTTCACTTTCTTTTTTTGATCCAAACGTGGTCTTACATATCGATTTTCAAAGCATCGTACCGTTGATTAGAAAAAGACAATTTTAGTCAGCAGGAAAACAAACCACAACGCAACATGCAACTTGTTTGTCGCTGAGAGATTAAAGGAGTCTTCCCGCGGTATTGGGAAAAACAAGGAATATAAAGTATTTTTGCGAATTTATTATATTAAATTAAATTCGTAGTCTTGTCAGTTCAAGGTGTTAAAGTTATTTTAGAATAATTCATCTGTCCCTTCAAAGTGAGAAATTCATTAATCACTTTCTTGTATTGCGTCTATCATCTTTGATTTAAAATATATCTCATTGCCAGCTACAAATATGAAATTATGGAAGTTGCAGCTTTTTAGCTAGCACAGTTCGCATGCTATATAAAAAAACAAATACTGCGTTCATGTGATAAATTGGCGGCGTGCAAACCACACCAACCTCTTTCACTACGGTTCGTTGCTAGGGAATTACCTCTGCGGTGTAGTTTACCCAGTGTGGATAGATAGAAAGAAGAATGCAGATCACTGAACAAT
The DNA here is from genome assembly GCA_016746295.1 of Potamilus streckersoni. Lineage (NCBI taxonomy): Eukaryota > Metazoa > Mollusca > Bivalvia > Unionida > Unionidae > Potamilus > Potamilus streckersoni. The sequence goes on along the minus strand of JAEAOA010002354.1, from coordinate 4,664,552 downwards.
TATATTGAATAAAATAAACACGATGAGCCCCCTTTCAATAAACAAATATAAATTTAATCAGTTTATCAACAGAATTTAAAATGAAAAGAAATCAATGACTTGGTTACAAAAGAAGGAAAATGGTACTAACATGCACTCAAATAAAAAGACAATACAAATTTCTTTAAATGTAAAATTACTTTCCACGTTAATATACTATCTTCAATGCCAATTAGATGTGACCTTTGAGTGCAACGATGAGAGACTTCATCACCTATTTTATGCGGACATCAAGACTTCCGTTCGTCCCTGCTCTGCCGATCTTTGTCTAGCTGTTTGGTCTTGGACTCTTGTCCGTCGAACTCTGATTTAACAATCGTCTCTGGACTTAGATTTCTGCTTAGAATTTGCTCTGGTCCTGTGATTGTTCAGGGATTTCTCATGTGAATCCAGGAAAACTGTTTCCTTCAATAATAAAATGTCTCGCAATAGACAATAGGTCACATTCCTACGTATATTTATATTTTTACATTAGTTCGGCTCAGAAAACAAAAGGCATAAATTCTGCCCCAGTAACTCATTGCTCCCTAACTCTTATGTTTACATAGATGGTCAAGGCTTGTCCTGACCTTAATTCGGATCACGCTAGGGGTGGTCAATTAAATTCAACTCAGCCGTATGAATCCGTTATGTAAACTCCCCCCTTGACTTCCTACTCTACCAATCTAGCAGTGTTAAGTTACGTATGGCTTAGACCCTCAGATCTAACTATTCCAAAATAGTTTTCTCGACCAATTAAATATTACAAACTAGCATATAGATATACACTTTAGTGATCAATTAAATATTACAAACTAGTATATGGTATACATGTAATGTTAGGTCATACTCATTCTAAACAGAGTTAATCCATAAACTATGAAACATTACCCATCATTCCTTAAGCTTAATTCATTTAAATTCCTAATCACTCCTATGTATTCAAGATTCAATTGCATGCAATCTTTTCAACTAATCTAATGAAATTTTAATTACATTCAATCTTGCCAATTTTCCAAATGAATTGATAATTAGAAAATCAAAGAATAAAATGTCATGACTAGCATTTCACTAAAATCCTGCAAAATGAAATCATACATACATACATACATACATACATACATACATACATACATACATACATACATACATACATACATACATACATACATACATACATACATACATACATACATACATACATACATACATACATACATACATACATACATACATACATACATACATACATACATACATACATACATACATACATACATACATATCAAGAATACATTTGAAATAGATCAACAAATGAAATAACATATTAAAATCGAGAAACTATGATAGCGTACCTTTTGCCGTTTCTTTATTCGTTTCCACGAACCTCACGTATAGTCCGTCTCCTAACTGAGACAACTATCTGGCCACTTACTCTATAATGAAAATGTACTTTTTACGAATTCAGAATGTAGAGTTTGCCTACTCGCTGAGACAAAACTCCCGCTTTACTGCCAGATCACGAGATAACTTCTTACACGATCCCGGAATCGTTTAACTTTCTTCGCGAAAGATTAAAGACTGCTGAATTTTCCTAAAGCAAAACCTTTAATTTCTTACAGAGTTACGCCCATAAATCCATATTAAACAATCGGAATAGACTGTTTCCTAAACCTGTTCCGTATAATTTTTGGATTGACATGACAACTAAACAACTAATCATGCCGTAATTAACATTACTTTGAACAATCATCTATAGCCAGCTCCCTCCTTTAACCGGTCGATTTTGGGAAAGGGTCTTATGTCATTCTCTTGTACCATAGCATCTGACTCGGTCATGTTACGTCGGCTAGAACGAATTCCCTTTTGACGTTTAGAGATGAAATGAAAATAATCATCTTACTATCTCTAGCCCTTTCTACTTTAATTAAGTTGACTTTGATACAATTCCTTTAACCAAAACTTCTAAGAGTTTTCAAAATTCGACACATCACAGTTCAATATTCAGAAGATGACGGTAGATAATCTAAAGCGATGTCTCGGTAATCCTCGCTTCTATACGACTTGATGAAAGTTTAACAATTAGTAATCCTGTACGCAATTATTTAAAGCGAAACGTAGTTTATGCAAGATTATATAATGAGCTGTTTTTATAATGAAATATTTTGGGTACATAAAATCTGCAATACCTGTTGCTATCACTAATAACTACTACCACATATTCAATTAGATTTTCATCTGCGTCATACCTTAGTTCGATACATCTCAGACCACAATAAATATAGCCAGACCTTAACAAAGCCAACTCAATCTGAAATACCTGTAAAGACGAAATCCTTTTGTTCAGATGTAATTATAGTTGATGAAGTCCAGTAAACAATAAGATTTAAAGTCTCTAGTTAATGATAATAAACATATTGGTCTGATTTGTACTTTATCAATGTGTATAGAGTCAAGTGAAATCCGGGGTTGTGTCCTAAACTGTCCCAAACCTGATACAGCATGTTTTGGTCCGAGTTGTTCACATCGTGTATTGAAAATGACTAGTGAATTTATTTTACGGGAATAACAAAGTTACCTCTGAATCAAAACGAATGTGTAGTACACGACTGCAATGTACCCTTTGAAAACATCATAGACTGTCACCGATACATTAGAACAAGGATGTTATGTTTCTATGCTGTCTCTATCGATTTTATGAATGCATTGGATACTGTTCTATAAAAAGACTCTCCAAAAAGTCGACGTTTTATGGTTTCTGTAACCGTAGAGCGTCGACTTTTAAATATGTTAGATAATCTTCGACGCATCGTATTCTGCGGGTTGTATCAACCAAATCTTAAAAATTGTCGATAGTTGATTTCCAGATCGAAATGTTCTCTGATCTATCACATGACATGTCATTCTTTTTACTCCATTATTACAAATAATACGTTATCTTGTTAAAGCATGAGAGATTTTATTCCTTGTATTGCAGTAAGAACGAAAGCGAGCGACCGTGGCACCGAGAAAATGACACGGAGGAAAGGAATAAAAAGGCCCGAAAAGCATACGAGGCACTGATGACTGTGACGTTACGAAAACCAACAAGCAACGAGTACCGGGAATTCAGCGACGAAGTCAAAAGAAGGGCTAAGACCAAGTACGAAAACTTTACATATGGAGAAGAAGAGGTACGTTTATGATGTGCAGGTTACTTAGTAGATTTGTTATTATAGCCCTGGTTCTAAATTTGTTTTATGGTATTCTGAATATTTATTTTTATCCTGCTCTCATATTTAGTTCTAGGCCGATAAATCAGCTCCCTGCGACACTGTTGACTTGAATATTAAAACCTGGATAAATCTGCTGCCAGTTTTGTCTGCATGAATAGTGTATATTTTATACACTTACCAATATTTCTCGTGGCTGTTGTTCTACCGTCGGTTGAAGAGTATTTTTGTGATAAGTACATATTAATTCCAGATCGATTCGTATGTTTGGCGACTTGTAAATCCACATTAAAAAACACAACCCTCGCTCCTGTTGCTATTTTGAATTTCGCGCTGGATATGGCTGTTACCAAATATGGGTAAGTGTCTAAATTGTCTGTAAGTCTGTTTCGGAAAGATTTGTATGTTCAACTAATCGAAAACTCGTGCACGAAATTCTTTCCTAAAAAAACAAAATAAGACTGACAAACCCAGCAGGAGCCACATAATTCCAACCATAAAAGAAATATATTGTCACTATAAAGTACATAAAATCGACCTCGTCCTTTCTTATTTTTTTTTACTGGTAAATCGCTTTAATTAAAACATATTTTGCAAGAAATTCAGATCTGGTATCTTCAGTATCTTTCTAACCAAGGCCACTTTCATTTTGGGGAAACAATAGTTAATAGAAACTCGTTATATATAATTTCCAAATAGTTTTAACGATTAATTTAGGTTGCAAACAAATTTACATATATGACATCTCTTCTGTTGTTACCATTCTCAAGTAGCGTCTTCTTTACCTGCATACAAATGATTATCTTTGAATGCAGAGTGTTATGTCCTAGGGCTTGTAAGCTATGTAGCAAGACACGTGAAACCCAGCAATCAAGCAATTTTCCTAAATATAAATTTATTTCTCTAAATATAAGATCATACAAAGTGAAAACCTTAAAGATAACTTAAGAATTTCGATATTTCCTACATGTATTATCAATTTCACAGTAATCCAGAAACTATTCAAAGATCTTTCGAATGATCACATTGCTAGCTACCATTAACAAATGACTGCTCTAATATCCAAAACTTTTTCCTTCAGGCTAATCCTGTGGATGTTGAATGTTACTAAAGTTCTTGAATGCTTCACTTAATCAAACGAAATTATTAAATATCCAAGTCCATAAATAATTTCAAGATAGTCCAGGAAGGTACTCTCTATATAAAATAAATATCTTCCTCTCCGACCCTTACAAAACTGAATATAATTGAAGACAAAAATCGCGGTGGTTTAATTCTTTTATATACCTACCTACCTACCTACCTACCTACCTACCTACCTACCTACCTACCTACCTACCTACATACATACATACATACATACATACATACATACATACATACATACATACATACATACATACATACATACATACATACATACATACATACATACATACATACATACATACATACATACATACATACATACTGTCACCTGACCTACGACGCAATTGAATGTTCTGGAAAATTAATCGATTCTAATGGAAAAATTCACTAATTGTTAAATAAGGTCTTATACTTAAATTCAAGCAAACATTAAAAATTTTGTTAGGCACAACCGCCAGTCATGACAAAAGTCGGGTTTACAATATAAATTAAATATTAAAGAAAATGCTAACTTTAAATATGCGTAAAATTTATATTTTTGATCATTTTTCTGACTAATATTTACAATCGTCGACATAAAACCTAACTTACGTGTATTGGTAATTTTAAATGTCATGCCTCAAATCACATATGATTATTGAGGGTACTCGCTTAAGAGAGTAAGATAAAAACAACCTGAATATGGGTTTTCTCTTTACAGTCATAACATTAAATCATTTTGGTTAAAAACAACAAGTGAACAACAATTGGAATGAATTCGTGTTTCAGAAAGCCCTTCCATAATGAGTATATTTGGAGCAAGTGTATATCCGTTGAGTATATATATATATATATATATATATATATATATATATATATATATATATATATATATATATATATGTATATGATATATATATATATATATATATATATATATATATATATCATATACAAAATGACATACATATATATATAAAGAAATAAAGAAAGAATACAAATCATATGGCGAATAACAACCCTTTCAAGCGTACTGGATCCACCAAGGGATCACGTGTGTCAGGGATTGATTAAAATAGATGCAATAAACTGACGACGAACGGTACGAAACTAGTAACTAACTAGCCTAAGCGCTTTCGACTCTTAATGAGTCTTTTTCAAAGGCAAATGCAAAACATATATACGACAAACAAAAAAAACACAAAAACGTTGTGTTTGTAAACCTCTACATGGCTGTCTTCACATGTGCTAAAATTATAAATACAACCAGCTTGTATAGACTAGTTGCGGAAACTAAAAACGTTGTATAATTCCCTAAAAGTCTACAAGCCAAAGCGACATCTATTTTTACTTTTTGTACATATGTAACGCAGATTATATCCCGAATTTTTGATTCTATACCGGTTATTCTTATAGTAAAAATTGAAGGATAATAAGAAGATTTAGAAAATGTTAAATTCTACTAGTGCATAGTTTTCATTTTCTAGTCTTCTTGGATTAGACCGCTTGGTTTCAATGTTCTAAGGCGGCGTATCCAGTATGATTCCTTTTCCTTCCTGGTTTCGGAACTCCAGCTGTGGTTGTTAACAATAGCGATAAGTATTATATCACTGGAAGTGTGGCCAGGGGAGGAGAAGTGTTCTGCGACTGGGCTTCTGTACAGCTTTTTTGTCATCCAATCAGATCTATTAAGGTTTATCCTTTTGTGTAGCTTTTCAGTTTCTCCGACGTACTGAAGGCCACAGATCTTATATGTGATGAGAGATATATAGCATCATATCCAAAATCATACTACTTTCTTTATCCAATATTCCATCATCATTCTTGCTGTGAGTAAAATTAATTATACAACTTCACATTTTTTGCTCTGAGCCTTATGTGTTTCTGGATACGATTATCTTGCAGAAAATTTATCGACTTCTTTATCTTCATTAATACAATTCGTTGCTTGAAACAACTGATTTCACACCTGTGTTTTGTATTATCTTTTGTTCTTAAATCTTTTATCTCATTGAGAGGTCCGTTACAACTGTAAGTGGGTAGACCGATCTTTCTCTCTCATCCGATGGCACGCGTAAAACTTGAAAAAAATATTCAAACTCGAAATAATTTGTTGTTCATATGGTTATTTCTTCATTACATATAGTTAATTATCAGAGGTAAATAGTGTATTTTTTTAAGTACGTTTCATTTGACACTGGGTACGTGTGTGTGTGATAACAGTCTCGAAATCCGTCGTCTCCCTGTTCTCATGCAGTATCTTAAATGAGATCAACAAACTGCTGCATGAGGTCTACGAATAGTGATCGTTGATTATCAGACAGGGCAACATATTCACGAATGTCTACAACCGTGGAATAAAAACAGTGTATCGATGACTGCCATATGATAATAATGAACATTCTTCTTCTTTACATAGAGATGTTAATTTAAAGACGAGGGAAGGGGACACTTTATTGAAATGAAAGTGTTGTTACACTATAATAGTTTCTTGAATGAAACATTGAGATAAAGTAGTCTAAAATGTAACTTTATAGTGTCCACTTTATTGTCAGAATAATGGACATCATCTTCCCCTTTAAATGGTGTTTGTTTCCAAGGTTCTTTATTTCATTTAATTTTTTTCTTCTATTTTTATTTTTTTTTAAATATTGTTATATTTCTACTTTTTATTTTCTTTTTGTTTTTGGGGTGGGTGGGGTGGCTGGAGGGGTTGTTAAATACGAAGAAGTACGAGCGCTGTGGCCCGTTGTTAAATCATGTTAGTGAAAGTAAAGAAAATTAAAGAGCTGTGGCACATTGTTAAATTTTTTAGCGAAATTAAAGAAGTACGAGCGTTATAGTACATTGTTAAATCCCTTTAGCGAAATTATAGAACATACGAGCGCTGTGTTACATGGGTAAATATTTCAAAGTTCAGAAAATACAAGCGCTGTAGCACATTGTTAAATCAATTTAATGAAAGCAAGATTGACCATTTAGAGTTGTTCTACATGAAGTAAATATTCAATAGCAAATTCTGTCAGCGAGTTGTACTCTTTTCACAGGTAAATAGTTTTGTTGGGGCATTTCACGATGCCGTGATCCTATATGCGATCGCCCTCAACGAGACGCTTGAAGCTAATAGGTCTATCTCAAATGGAACAGAGATCACGAGGCGGATGTGGAATAGAACGTTTAAAGGTTAGTTCTCATATTTCTGCAGTAAAAGGTTGGGTGTGGGTGGTGGAAGCAATTCGGGTAGTTCGTGACTGTTTTAACACAGATTGTGTCAAGAATATCCAAAACTATATTTGTTCTTAACCAAATTTCATTAATTTGTTTTGTTTTTTAATTAATTTGACATCGTGTAACTTAATTTACTCATGAGAACACAGCTATGTTTAGCTTAATATATCCTGTGGTCTAGTGGTCTTGAATAGAGTTTCAAGCTTCCGTGTCAAAAAAACCAAAAGAAACAAGATACAAATAATAAATAAAATTACATTCTAAATACAATCAAAACGTCTTTTTTAAACTAGAAAAAATAAATAAAAAATTAAAATCAAATATGCCATTAATTTTTCGGAAACTATTTGGAGGAATAAAATGTATTTGGAGAGTAATGGTAGATATTCACAAAATGTTCATTCATTCATTAACTTTTATGCATTTGTCAAACAAAATAACTGCAATAACAAGACGAAAATTACAATGTATGTTGTTCTTTATCCATTTATTTGTCTGCTGCTTGCTATTTGCTGTAGGAATATACCACGCTTTCAAAAGTTGGTATTTGTTTTGGTTTTATTATATGAGTTGATAGAGAAGCATGCCTGCCATGGATGAATAGTTCTTCATGTGTAAGCTATGACACAAAATCCCCATTAAACACCCCGTGTCAATCCTCCTAAGATGCCATTTAGGACTTCAGCAAAGTCAGTTCTTAAAATAATGTCCCATGAAAAAAATCCTTAATTTTTCTCTCTGGACTTGATTCTACTTTAAAGATACTAGTATGTATGTCAGCCTTAATTGCTACTGGCATTTTATTTGTCAAGTATAACTTGTATAACTTATATAACGATTAGATTGTTTCCGTCATGCTTAATGTATGCAGTAAATATACTACTTATAAATATTTTTAAAAACATTTTCGCTCGAAATAGGGCATTTCATAGTATTTGATTTCAGATTTCTCTAGAACATTGTAAAACGTTAAGCTTTTTTTATCATAATGTGCGATATAATAGTTCCTCGATTCGATATGTATTTTTCAGTAAAAACAACTGTTGGATTATCTCCGGAATTTTTTTTTTATTAAATATGTCCAAATTATGAAACAAAAATTTATCATTAAAATTAACGTTATCATTAAAATTCGCAAACTGCAGATATGAGTAGATTATTCTATATCTTATGTATATGGCTGAATTTATCATTGGCAAAGTCAACAAATTATCCCGACCGCCCACCCACCCACATTCCCCACCTCCCTCGCCAACCTCTCGTCCTTCTCCCCTCCTTACCTAAACTCACTCAAAATATAAACTATATTTTTCTAGGAATAACAGGAAATGTCAGTATTGACGATAATGGAGATAGAAGTGCAGACTATTCCCTCCTGGATATGAATCCTACCACAGGAATATTTGAGGTTTGTAGTTCATTCCCATCACAAATCTTCAGATATGTATGTCTTGTATAATAAAAACTCAACTAAAAATTAAGTCTTGTACCAGGGCGTTTGTATTAATACGTTGCTTCATTGGGGGAAGGGGGAGATTATTTAAATTTTTCGTTTAGAATTAACTTCACACGAATCGTGTCGCTCTTTTGAAAATCACATTACCAGAAGGTGTTCATTGATGTTAAATATTATATTTTAATCCTTTTATCTTTATATTGTTACATTTTTATCTTTTATGGTGTGATTTAATTTTATTTACTTGTCTCACCCACAGTACAATTGACAAATTAGTTAATGGTATATGGTTGTCAAAATTAAAATAAATCCGCCTACTTACGCGGATGACAAATTAATTGGGGTGGGGTATTAACAATGAAGGATAATTTTTATTAGATTTGAGTGATAGGACTTTGCAGTGCTACATGTTTTATATTAAAATCAGTATCGTCATGTTCGGTATATTTAATTCTTGGAGAGTTATTTGCACCTGCAGTTTTAATTTTACTGCGGTTTTCCTTCCCTACGCATACGTTTGAACGCTTTCTTTAACTTATACGTCAGATTAATCGAAAAAGTTATTTGAAGTTTCATCAGTCGAAAGCACGATACGATGCTTCAGCCTCTAATAGGATTGCATTTAGAAAGAATCTCATTTCACGATTATGTCACCACACTTGCTTCGCTTAATTGCAAAAACAGACTAATCGATCACAGCTTCCGTCGTGAAATAATCTCATTGGTAATGTCTGTGTAGGCTTGGCAATACGCTCACTTTGTGTGGTTTCCAAATTTAAATACAAAAATATCCTTTTTTCGTATGTATTGAAGTAATTTCTGTACTACACTGACATATATTGTAGATTTGTGTAGTTCAAGTTACCAAAGGTCAGAAACTGTTTTTGTCCAACGTGAGAGGAGAATGCACTACGGAGACAATCTTTTCCCTCTTTTTACATTATATCAGTCCTTTTGATGTGTACATTGTTATACGAATTATACAATATAATAACCAGCAACAAGCAATAGAATAATGTTATACGATTTAGACAGTATAACAGCCAACAAAAAGCAATAGAACAATGTTATACGAGTTAGACAATATAACAGCCAGCAACAAGCAATAGAACAATGTTATACGATTTAGACAATATAACAGCCAGCAACAAGCAATAGAACAATGTTATACGATTTAGACAATACAACAAACAGCAACAAGCAATAGAACAATGTTATACGATTTAGACAATATAACAGCCAGCAACAAGCAATAGAACATTGTTATACGATTTAGACAAAATAATAGTCAGCAACAAGCAATAGAACAATGTTATACGATTTAGACAATACAAGAGCCAGCAACAAGCAATAGAACAATGTTATACGATTTAGACAATATAACAGCCAGCAACAAGCAATAGAACAATGTTATACGATTTAGACAATATAACAGCCAGCAACAAGCAATAGAACAATGTTATACGATTTAAACAATATAACAGCCAGCAACAAGCAATAGAACAATGTTATACGATTTAGACAATATAACAGCCAGCAACAAGCAATAGAACAATGTCATACGATTTAGACAATATAACAGCCAGCAACAAGCAATAGAACAATTCTATACGAGTTAGACAATAGAACAGCTAGCACAAAGCAATATAATAATGTTATACGAATTAGACAATATAACATCTAGCAGCAAGCAATATAACAATGTTATACGAGTTAGACAATATAACAACCTGCAACAAGCAGTAGAACATTGTTATACGAGTTAGACAATATAACATCTAGCAGCAAGCAATATAACAATGTTACACGAGTTAGACAATACAACAACCTGCAACAAGCAGTAGAATCCTGACAACAGATTGTTTAAATTTTGTCACTGTCAAAATAATTTTAAAGAAATCCAGAGAAGACTAATAATTGTCGGTGACAAAAGAAAGAATAAAAAGGAAATCGTCATTCTCAATAAATTAATTAAAATATTAAAAGCTGTATCTGGAATTATGTTAGGCGCAAGTCTCACACACATCTCATGAAACAATAACCAATTTGTAAATTTCTCAACGAACGTCATATATCGAATTAATCTCCAAAGAAATTAATCTAATAGTCTTTTTCTATAATTTTATTGTATTAACCAACAATTTCGGTAGGACTTTGCATTTTAAGGAGGAAACATTGTAAGTAAAATCTTTTGATCAACTCCAAAATACACTTTCTGTAACATCAATTAGTACGATAAATGTGATAGCATCGTGCTAAAAACCAATAAAATAACATTCAATTTCCTATAAGGATTACTATACGTTTGATGTGATTTTGTACGAACGTCAGATCTGATCGACAAAGCAATGTGTGCCATATATAATCGTGGATAGGGGATGTCTAACAGCAAACATCATAGACCATGACCTTGCGTCGCATAATACACCGGCAAATCAGGAATTATGGAATTTGTTTCATCAAATTATTCCAAACTAGCAGCATGTATCCAGAGACTTTTAAAATTCGTATTTTCTCGACGTTCGAGTTAGCCATGAACGATTATATCACTGTTAATAGTTAATAAAGTATAAGATAGATTCCTACAAAAATATAGAAATTAATTATATATATATATATATATATATATATATATATATATATATATATATATATATATATATATATATATATATATATATATATATATATATATATATATATATATATATATATATATATATATAATAACCAACACCAGCACATAGAATGTGTGACCGGTTTCGCTTTATTGCTTCATCATACTGGGTGGGGGTGGGTGAGAGTGTGTTAAATATGAATGAAAATACACCCTTCAATTATAAAGCAAGCAAATATAGCACTCCTCTGGTTCAGTACAAATTTTTCTGGCTTTCCGAAACCTTTCTCATTGTTTTGGTCCCACTGCCTGATATGATGTAGTTCATTAGACATGACCAGACGGTGTCTTGATCTCACTGCCTGATATGATGTAGTTCTTTAGAAATGTCCAGACTGTCTTCGATCACACTGCCTGACATGATACCGTTCATTATAAATATCCATCGATTTTTTTTGTCGGATAAGCAAAGTTCATGATCAGTTTGTAATATTCCTTTACGTTTCTTTCAATAGTGCTGTTTTGTCATCGCATCTAGCATACTGCAATACTTTGCGACTTTCTAGTTAAAAACGTCATAAAAATCTGTAATATAATTTAATTCTTTTGTGTTTTTTTGTTATTTTAAGTATTTGATAACTGCTTACATTATTGCAGGTTGTAGCTAACTATTTTGGAAATTCCAAGAAATATGAACCAGTGCTGGGTAAAAATATCCACTGGGCAGGAGGCAAAGATGGACCTCCTGCCGACACACCAAAATGTGGTTTTGACGGTTCGAAATGTCCGCCGGAAAGTAAGTAAAAAAACTTAGTTTGAAAGAATTTCTCTTTAACTATTGAAGAACACTATGTACGTATATCAAGAGATTCACAATTGCTCGTTTTTGTTCAAAAGAGAGGGTCATGCTAACAAAATATGCTTGATGTTTTACTTCTGGCATTTCAAGCGAAAAATGTATCGATCTAAAATCTCGATTTCATTAGCCTATGGTATTTATTTCTGTGCCCTATTATATTCTATATATTAATGTACAACTTGTAAAACATCAACAAGGGTGCATCGTTGTGTTGCAATAAAGTCACTAATTTTCATAAAACTGTGTCAAAGATGTACTGTATGGTCTCAAAATGATTTTATTCACTGCACGAATTTTATATATTTCCACTCTTGTCCTTAACTTTTGGGTGACATTCAGTGCATTTGTTATAAGTTCAGGTATACCAAGACCATCGTATTTAACTTTATCCCTAACTTGAATACGTCATATACGACAATTTTCGGATAAGTTATTCTACACTTTCTGAACATATTTTCATTGGAATGAAGTCCCTAGAATTTTGTATATAAGTGACCTTTCCAGAAGTGTCTGACTCGCGCATATTTATTTTCAATTTTCTTATGCAGTAATCACGAATCTGAACTCAATAAAGTTATTTTCCTCTGTTTAGGCTTCAATTTCCGTTTCAACTGAACACATGCAATATTAGACCACCAATTTTAGCTGGCATTTTGAGTTCCGGGATTAAGATGCCCCGTAATAATTAATCGAACTAGAGGTGAGATCGCAGTGATCCGTAACGGTGTTTACTTTAGACCACTCGGCCACTCAATTGCCCTCAACGATGTTTAAAACTCATGTATATGTTGAATTGTAATTGTCAGAAGATATTTGTATTGTTGAATTGGTCATTTGTAGCATTTGATTCGTTCGAAGAAAAATCCCAAGTATATCCTTACAATAACGAGAGCAGGAGACTGTGTGAGTTGTATAATGGTGCCGAGTACCATTTTCAGTGTAAAGATCAAACTCAATTCAATAAAGTGGCTAATCAATGCTTGAGTTCAAAACGTTTTGTCCAGAAAGAGAAATCATTCATACAGGTATGATGCCATAATCCTAAGAGCATCATCGTTGTCCAATCAAGATCCGAATCACTCACAGGTTATTCATTAACAATGTAGCAGCACAGTAAATGTAACAGTATAGCAAATGTAGCAGTATAGCAATGTCGCAGTATAGTAAATGTAGCAATATAGCAATGTAGCAATATAGTAAATGTAGCAGTATAGCAAATATAGCAGTATAGCAATGTAGCAGAATAGCAAATGTAGCAGTATAGCAATGTAGCACTATAGCAATGTAGCAGTACAGTAAATGCAGCAATGTAGCAGTAGAGCAATGTAGCAGTAGAGCAATGTAGCAGTAAAGCAAAGATTACTAAAATCAAATTAACAGCCATGCAGTCAAATTTTATGTTAAATTTATATGCGGGTTCAAATAAATTTGAAACTACGCAATAGTAGGATAAACTAATATGCATAATTTGTGCATAAGTAAGAGAAGTACCTATATATGTTGCTACCCGCACATACAAAATAATAAAATAATTTTAGTACGGCAATTTTTAAATATGAAATAAAATAATTTCTTACTTATCTCATTTGCATACAGAACATAATTAACTTTGAATGCAAATAATGTGTCGAATATAGATTTTCCCAATTACGCTTTTGATAATATCGCTAATTAAGCACCTATATAAATTTTCCCTATTACGACACTAATTAAGTCCTTATATGTGATTTTCCTGCGTGTTGTGTGAATTCAGCGCAATAGTCATAAGTTCATATGCACCAATGCCTTCTTACTTGCGTTGGAAATAGCGTATAGAAGTAGCAGGATATGCTTTGATCTATTGTTTAGAAATATCATATGCAAATAGCAAGATAGACTTGGTTCTATTGTTAGAAATAGCATAAGCAAAAAAGCAGGATATACTTTGTTCTATTATTCAGAAATAGCATTTGCAAATATCAGGATATGTTTTTTCTGTTGTTTAGAAATCGCATTTTCAATTAGCATTTTAGGTTTTGTTTCGTTGTTTAGAAATAGCGTATGCAAATCGCAGGATATGCTTTGTTCTTGTTGCATATGAATTAAATCACTTGACACTGGATGTCACGTTCGTGGAACTGGCCGAATCACACGTCTTCGTCGTTTTCTTCCTATTCGTAAGCAAAGAGTGAACTGAATATATGTTTTATTTTCTGTTTAGACATTAGCGTTGCCCTCTGTTGAATGTTAGTAACATTTTTCAATATTCAACAAATCCCCCGAAGGAAAAAAAAAACAGAACAAAATACCGATTTAGGGAATAAAATAGGATTCAATCACAGGCGATCGGTTCAGTTCGTGTAAGTGGTATTGCATATTTCGGACGACAACCATATATACAAACAGGTACATTTGGATGTCGAGACAACGAAACTAATACACATAGACGCTCACGCATGAAAATTAACACTTTGCATCAAATACAGAATACTCTTTGAATGCTAAACAACTAGTTTTTCTTCTCTTATCCTTGACAGACTAATGAGGACTAAATTCTAAACCTGATTAATTGGTACCTCCTGATTGGGCTGGAATTTAATTTGTATAATATAGACTGACATAATTACAAGTAAATTAACCATTCAATTTATTATCTCCCGTTGTGTGTGTGTTTGCCTGGCATAGAAAGAAAAGCTAAAAAATGCGGATTTCTCCTTTTAAATGAAAGTAAACCTAATTAAAGTGAACCCAGTCTTTGATTGATGCGATTCTAAAACAGTTTTATTTTTTTTAAAAATTAAATTAGGTTTTGCCATGTACTTGAATATACTAAATTTTTGGAGAAATCGTAACAAAGTTACATTACCGTGCAAGGCGTAATTTAGTCATGGATTCCTTCTGTTAATTACAGACTGCTAATGATGTAGTTTTTTCTATGATCAAGATTTTTGCTCGAAAGAATTTTTTCATATACTTAGAAAACATAAAAGTACAATACAAGATGGTAGTACTTTCAACAACAAAACACATTGATAACATTAGGTATTCATGTGTCTCTTTTACAAAATGTTAAAACTGGACGTTGATGAAAATAAATATATAAATAAAAATAAATATTCATAAGAAACCATACGGCAGGGTTTGCAAATCTATCATGGCAGAAGCCATGAAACGTGGTAAGACATTACCAATGCCATCACTATTACTACCGTTACTTCTATCGATGCTGCTACTACTACTACTACTACTACTACTACTACTACTACTACTACTACTATTACTATTACTACTACCACTAGTAGTATAATGATTATTACTTCAATGATAATTATGTTACTACTACTACTACTACTACAATTTCTACTACTACTACTACTACTACTACTACTACTAGTATAATGATTATATACATGTTTAACTTCCTCTCGTTGATTAAATGTAATAGTTACACTGGGAATACTGATATCTTTCGCAAAGATTAGAATCCCTATCAACCCATGTCAATCAAAAGTAATGTAAGAATATAATATTGATATAATCAATACTAAGATGAAATTGGACCTCCTCGTCATTTTCTAAACTCAATACAGCGTAAAAACAAAGCGGAAGTTAGAAAAAAGTGAGTGTAAACTCACACGCTGATGTACGTTCGGATAAATATAACCATGTCAAATGCATTATGGCACATTTCAATTATTACGTGTCCCATTTTATTCGAGAAAAAAAAATTCATACTTGAAACGAACAGTTGGATACATTTCCACCAAAATGACCTCTTTCATGGTATTTGATATACATATGAGGTCATGGTGTAAAAAAAAAATGTACGGGTGTATATTTGGAACGGTCCTGTTCTTGTCGTAGGTTAAACGGCATTTTCGAGATGCTGAAACGTAAACAAAACAACCTTACATTGACATGCATGAATAGCAGGTTACTCAGTGAGCCACTGTCGCCAAAATACACACAGTCACATCAAAATTCTTATATTCTAAGAAATGAACAATTTCCTTTAAATTACTACCAATAATTCTTAAATCTAAGCCAATGAGAGGTAAACATACTCACCAAACATAATTGGGATTGCAAACGTCGATATTGACCTGACTCGGAAGTAATAAATGTAACACGACTCCAGATGTAGTTGTTTGGATGCACTTTTTTATTTTGTTTAGTTGCATGATTTCACAACGGGGGAGTGTGACATATGCTGCGAAAGAAAAAGCCGACTATGTTTTGGTTTTGACAGTCTCCTTTCACCGTTGTATCCTGTCATGTGAACAAAAGTAGTTCTTAATAGAGTACTTTAATGCTGGCGATTTACATCCGCGGTTCCTTTCTCGGCATGACTAAAAAGACCGATGAATTTCGGATTGTCTTGGCGGCTGCAATATTTATAGGGTGTCTTCTGAATATTGGTAAACACGCCAGCGCGTGTCTTGACTGTAACAAGATTATGCCATGCAATACGACTGTAAAGAATATATATTTAGGGAACATTGTCGGAAAATAATTATACATAGCAAGTTTTTATTTTTAGTACATGGTCCCTTATCAAAACTATAGCTCATTTTGATATTTTGTTCTATATACAAAAAGTATATCAGACACATTCATGGTGCATATTTCACAACACAGTACATATTGGTTTGTACCCCATGTCTAACAATTGATTATACACAAGCACTGAAGATGAGATGTGAGTGTGTACGCACGCGCGCGCGTGTGTGTGTGATTTAGATTTTTAAATTCGCTTTCACAATTTTATTCATACGGCTATGATGTCTGAACTGTGGCACTTTATTCTGATGCGTAGAACTAGTTGGTGCATCTTACCACATACATGTAGCATCATGCCCAATCCAGTTACATTATCCAGACACCAGGTCGGTCAGTCATAATAATAACCTCATAATGCTGGGCGCCAAGTGAGTCAGCTGCTAGTACAATTTGTTTAAGTTTCTGGTATGACTCTGCTGGAGTTCGAACACGCAACCTCCCGCATCCGAGGCGAATGCTGTAACAACTTAGGCCACAGGAGAAGTCGGAGATGAGGTATTAATGCTATCCAAATCAACCACAGCAAATTGAAATTAATCTATTTGTCTTGTTGTACCTTTCAGAGCCATTCCCGGAGTATGCTATAGGAATCATCGTTCTGGGTACCTTGCTTGTAATTGTCCTGATTGCCTCGTTCTTTATTTACAGGTAATTTAAAGCAATAATTTTCTAGACGTATATACAAATTATTACAATTAATTACATTGGTTAATTAATTAATCGTTAATTATGAAATTTTAGACGTGGATATCTAATGATTCATTACAAAAGACTAATGACGCCGTTTGTATGCATGTAGTGTTTGTGTGTATGTATGTATGTATGTATGTATGTATGTATGTATGTATGTATGTATGTATGTATGTATGTATGTATGTATGTATGTATGTGTGTGTGTGTGTGTGTGTGTGTGTGCGTGCGTGCGTGAGTGCATGCATGCATACATACATACATACATACATACATACATACATACATACATACATACATACATACATACATACATACATACATACATACATACATACATACATACATACATACATACATACATACATACATACATACATACATGCATACATACATGCATACATACATACATATAATGAATCAATACAATACATAATATACTTGTATTAGAAGTATACAACCGTATTTATTTCCTTTTCACACTTGTATGCTGGATGGTTAATATTCATGGTTTTACACTTCGGTCAAGAATTGTTGAAAGAATATATTTACTCTATAGTGAAGGGTATGTTACATCTTGAATATCTTCTAAGTTTATAGCAACGTAATGCATGTAGCAACTTTGTAGAACAAAACAAAAATCTGACTTCGGTAGTTAAATTGGGAATGTCGAAGTCGAAAATTCCTCTTTAATTATCGTATTTCTTTTTTTAAATTTTTGCAAGAAAATATTCTTTAGGTCAACAAACATTATAACGTAGAATTTTGTACAGATGTCATTCATTAGAATGCTGGAAGAATCGGTAAAGATACAGTTCGCAACATTTTCAACAGTAGCGATGACTGTGGTTTCCAGCGACGTACGAGATGGGCAATCGGCCACCTACAAGATAACTTAGTATAACGCCCTCTAGCGGCATCTCCTGTTTTAAACGAAATTCTTTGCAGTCAATAGAAATTTAATGAGCCAGGCCGCCATGATTCAGTCTCTGTTGTTCTTTATGATGACTTAATGAGACAGCAACTGGTCAGAAGCTCTATCTAATAATCTCAGAAAACCGCCCCAATCGGCGCTTGTCTAGGAAAATGAAATAGTCAAGAACTTCACCTGACTTTGCAATACGTAAATCGGGACTGTAATAGCGATATGTTATGAAGAATACATTGTTATGTTTTAGAAATGCAATAATGTCACTATGGAAATATTTAATTAGACTTCCGACGATTCCAGTACATTTATTGGAGGATGAGCCAAATCTAGCTTGCGGTTAAATTGTTTTGAATATTTCGCAGAAATATGAAAAAATGTCAACCAAGCCGTGAGCTCCTAACACATCGTAAATTTGAGAGTTTTTGAATTTCTAATTAGTGATCGTAACTGTATTTTATTACGGGATCATTCTAGACAAAGGTTTCCACAAAAGTATCTTGAAGTTTTCATAATTGAGTTTTTGTTTTTAAATAAGGATGTATGGCTAAAGTACATGGTGGTAGCAAAAATATGATTTTAACCTATGTAGATCTCGAAATAAATGCGTTTATTGATAGTATGCTAGAGTAATTTAAAAAACTGACTCTTAATTCGACTAAAAACGCAAAGGTAAAAGATATTTTATTTCTATATGTCGCATTCTGTGTTTTACAGACCGAAAAAGAATCATGGTTTGATCGGACAAACAACTAGTCAGCATCATCAGATACTCTGTTAAAATATTTTGATGAAATTGTCAGTCTGCGTATATTATTTCTGGTGACTATTTCACATTTTTTTTCTAGGTGACTACTTTTTACTTGTGATACAATTGCGTATCATAAATATTTGTGTTGCTTCCAGGCATTCAAAGATTCTGTTAAAAAAAAGTGAATATTTGATTAAGAAGACTGTAATATTATTATACACCAATTTAATCTTGCATGTTTTATCACATGTTCAATACAGGGGCCGTCCATAAATGACGTCACGCATCTGGGGGAGGGAATCACACATTTGTGAAGATGTGTGACGAGGAAAGAAGTGTTCAAAAACTGTGACCTCACATCAAAATGCGCAAATTTAAATAAAAGTTCTACTTAATTTTCATTCTTAATATTTTGATTACTTGTAATTTATTTAATGATGGACTCGTCTTTGAACTACCAACACCACTACTAGCCCCAATCGTGGCTTATTCCAAATAGCATTCTTCCGTTTCCGGTCCGCTGGTGTCGACAATGCGAGTTTGAAATAATCTTATTCTGGACAAACTTACTTCTGCAGTTTTAGCTAGACGACGAATATTTTCAAATAAATTTATGCCAATTTCAGCTTTTCAGTGCCTTCTTTTTAATAAATGTTTTCTACTACAATATCTGAGTACAGCTCCACACCAAATACATAATATAATGACAATAAAGTGATTTAAAACATGTTGATTTTCAACTAAGAAATACGTTTGTTTTGAGAGGAGGCAGAGCTAGGTGACGTCATATTTGAGGGGGTCTTACCTTTTGTGACGAGGGGGAGATGGGAAGTCAAAAATCGGCCAAAATTGAGTAATATCAATTTTGGATAGCTCCATAGCTGTTTAATCCGCAATTCCGTACCACATACCTAGATTCGACTTACTTAGGTATTCACCTTCACGTCCGTGCACGGAGACTTTTGGACGCAAGTTTGTTTTGAATTTTATTAAGAAGGCTGGCGGGTTGTTGAACAGAGCGGACGTGTTTTTCTAGGCTCCCGGACTTTGGGGATAATATTGGATGATTCGCTACACATTAAGGATATTACACTAGGAAAAGCTAAAGTAAAGTAATATCTACTCAAATCTACTTAAATCCACTAAATTTATAAAAGTCTATTTAAAAAATCTACTTTACCTCATAACTATAAATTAATTGCCGTTATATAATCATTAAAGCCAACTAGTACTGAATTTTACCACCCCAAGCAACTCTTACTACAACCAACGATGTAAATATACCCTCCTATACAAATTTTACAAACTATTTAACATATTGAATAAAAACCAAAACTATTAACTAAAAATTCCTTTGTTCCTTTGTTCTTACGGAAAAATTCCTTTGTTCCTTTGTTCTTACGGAAACAAACACGTGGGCAGCCAAAAATATTTACTGTACAGTTGTACTACTCCACAACAATAACCTCAAACAATATACTATAAATACTTAATCATACAACCCTCACCTGAATTTACATTAAAATATTTATGAAAAAATAAAAATTGAGGACTCTAGTAGGCGGGAGTTGAGGCGGAAGGCCGTTACGCTCTGTTACAATTCGTAGCTAACCAAAGGGTCTTAAGGTCAGCCAATAAATGTCAGCACCACGACCAAAAGCCCAGCCCTAGTGCTAAGCGCCTCCCTGGATATATATATATATATATATATATATATATAATAGTCCGAAATACTTTGTATACTTTTTAATACCTTCTGTCACGTTGCAGTGTTACGTCATATTTCTTTAGAATTACAATGCGGGGCCCCGAGTGGCCGAGTGGTCTAAAGCGCTGTCCGTTACGGATCACTGCCATCTCACCTCTGTCTGCGTGGGTTCGAATCTAAGATTCGGCGAATGTGGATATGTGAGAAAGCTTGCCAGTAGCTTCTCGTGGGTCGGTGGTTCTTTCCGGTGATTTCCCGGTTTCTTTCTCCACCATTAATACTGGCCGCCATGAATAGCCTATCGTGTGCTGAAAAATGGCGTTAAGCCCAACAACAACAACAACAACAACAACAACAACAACAACAACAACAACAACAACAATTACAATGCCTTAGGGCTGTATTAAAGGTCATATAGGTAATAGCAAGTAACAAACCTGCCGTTAATTTGGCGGGATCTTTAACACTGAACACATCGTATGAAACTTCATGAAGTATTCATATAACATTGATTCAACGTGCTTTTAATGAGGGAAATTTTAAGATTTTGTTGAATGTGATCACTCTTATATTTAAACCTACATGTGTTTGGTGTTTTTTGTGGGGGTTTTTTGGTACAGTGTCAAGGAAATTTTGCATAGAGGTTACTCTGATGCGCAGCCTTTGTGAAGTGTTATGCCCGAGTGATTTTTAAGCGAGATGTGAATGTTACATTATAAAATACAATAATGCAACAAATTATTTTACAGACATATAAAACTCGAGGCCGAACTCGCCGAGATGAACTGGAGGGTGAAATGGGAGGACATCATGTTCGGTACAATGGAAGGAGACAGAAAGAAGAGACAGGGAAGCAATCTAAGCTTGGCTAGGGTGAGCACATTAATAGATATCGTATATGTCACCGTATTCATACTGGGTCAGTAATATATACCGTAGACTCCCGTAGTTTTGCCTGGTACTAGTAACTAACAACAGCCCTTTCCCAAATACTACATTGCATTTCGACGGTAATAACTTCAAAATATTTAAATGGCATAATTCCCATTTCGTCGCCAAGTACAATGTGATTAAAATTAATTTAATATGAATACTTGATGGTTTTGTTTGGAGGTAACCCAAAGTACTAGGTGTATGCGGCACCTGATCTCAGGGATCAACAACAACAATATTCTTCACATGATATGCATAATCATGGAATTAGGTCGGTTTCAGAACATGTCTTCATAGGTATCATGCCACTGATATTAAAAGAAGTGCATTTTTTGAGGCTCTACAACACTTAGAATACAAATTGTGCTGGTACCTCCTATGCGTCTACATGAAAATGTAGCTGAGTTGATTTCCGTACGATTATCAATGACCATATGAAAAAAAATGTTACACCAGATTACTTTAATACGATTTTTTTTCTGCCCCATTTTCTCCACGTGATCTAGCTAATCATATGCGTTAGAGATCCTTTGGAAGCTAATCAATAAGTAACTAATGTGGTTTTTCAGTATAAAATTTCTTATATTAATGTCGACTGCACTTTTTATACAATTTTGTTTCCTACGCTGTAGTCTATGTCGCTTTTATGCGCACTAATTAACATTATATACGTCTTGGTATAGAATTTTATGGATAAAAGTTTGTTTTCTACATCGAATGAAGACAGTAATTTTTAAGCACATATATGGCTTTATCTTGACTAAACGTTGTTGATTGCTTTGCAAAGACTTTATATCCCGTCTTTCACCATGGAAGTTGTTTTTTTTTTTCTTACCCTACTCGGTTTTAACGGAAACTGTAACTACTTGAACGGATCAATTCCTGGAGTTAACGCTGAGCATGAGCATCATGATCACTGAAACGCTCTTTTGCGTGAGCGTTCCCTTCACCTGTACTTTTTTTCCAATGAAAACAAGATACCTTTGAGATATAATACTTATAATCGTTTGTAAATGACTTAGACGAAATGCTATGGTGTTTTACATATCAAACATCTATTAATACTGTCACCATCTGGGACTTTACAATACTTGTAGAGTAGTTACTGCTCTTTAGGTGTCTTGAATTTATACATGTGCTCGGTCAGTATGAAACTACATGTTCATATTGTGTGTTTATGTTTGGTTGTTGTTGTTGTTTTAAATTTTATATTGGTGCTGGACCAGTATACAAATACATTTATGTTAAATTTATATCGGTACTTGGTCAGTACACATTTACCGGTTTTAGATAAGTATACAAATACATTTATGTTAAATTTATATCGGTACTTGGTCAGTACACATTTACCGGTTTTAGATAAGTATACAAATACATTTTTATTGTATCAATGCTGGGTTAGAATAAAAAACATATATATTGTCATTTTCTTCAAGTTATTACAACTGTTTGAAAAAAAAGCTCATTATCATAATGCAGGTCATCGCAAACATATTAAAACAGTGATATGTTTATGGTTTTTCGATTGACAAAACAAGATGGCGATATTTACCGGTCATAACTCATATCAGAACAGTTTATTGTAATTTCTATCGTCTACTTTTGATGAAACTTTGGACGAAGCAAAGATTGGAAACGTATATCAGACTGTGACATATCATTGTGTACTGAATACATTATGTCATCTTCCAATATATGTTGTAATTTTAATATATCACTTTGATTACAAAGCGTAGACTAAACACAACCTGCTTGAGAGGCACTAGTATATCTACAAATAATAGAACAAAGACATAGTTTTACACCCTTCTTTATCCAATCGGAAGCATTGTACACACCATTCTTTTTAGCAATAAAGAGTCCCGTGAATTAATTAGAAACAAGGCCGTTTAACGTCGGTATCTTCTCCCGTGTGCCTTTAGCACCAAATTGTCGTGCTTTTTATATTTTCGTGCACATAAAGTTGATTTGAACACTTGCACTAAAATACGACGACAGCACATTTTCTCCACAGACCGAGGACGGAAGTGTGGAAGGCCAAACGCTTATAGCAAGGTCAAGGTCAAGTTTGAGCAGCAAGGACTGGTGTAAGTGTGGTCAGTGTGAAGAGCCGGACCATGTGCGTCGTGTGTGTTGTCGTCACATCGACAAACTGGATGATAGGATGGATGGGGAACGTTGTATTACATCTTCAAAGGATTTTCAAGATGTCGTGCTTAATAAACAAGTTCTTCTGACGGTCTTTATACATGTCATGTTGGCAAGAAGACAACGGGGGGTGGCGCCGCATGATTTAACGCCTTAGTAAGTACTATTCATTTTATACTATCCCAACAAGGGACACACAATAATCGTCATATTGTCTTTTGCCACACACACACACACACACAATGAGACATATTTCGTGGACATTCTCTTAATCTATTTTTCCGGTATACATATTCTACTCCAAATGATATGTTTAAATGTGTTATTGTATTGTGTCTGTTATTTAAAAACACCACCACTCTAACCTTTCACTTCGGATGTATTTAATTGTAATTTTAATTTATTTATTTTCTTATCTTTAATTTTTCCTTCTTTATTATATATATATATATATATATATATATATATATATATATATATATATATATATATATATATATATATGTCAATATTTTTAGTAACAACTAAAGTCATTATCAACATCAACATCTTAATCTGAGGTCCAATTTAATACAAAAGTTTTTTCCTATTATTTTTGTTCTATATATTTCTTTTCTGCTTAGCGAAATTTATATACCTTTTCTTTCATTAAAGTATATAATTAATATCACGTTAGTTAGATCTACCATACAGTTCTTAAACCTGCACCGTATTAACAAATTACTATATTTTTTCAAACGTAAGAATATATATCAGATAAGTCGTTCAGTAAACAAAGTTACCACCATTCTGATATTTAGACTACATAAAACAAATTCTGTGCACTCTTAGGAAAAGGAAAATCAAACATTCGAATGCCCCATCCAAAGGCCGAATATCACGTTTAGAAAAAGCTCAGTTGTAAAATTTTTGCAATGATTTTAACGGGGGAAATTAATTAAAGAAGAATATGATAGCATGCCTATTACAGACAATTAAAAGTTAAAGAAAATGAGACGACTGGAATTTTAACCTAAGAAGTACAATTTTCAGGTTGTTTCTTATTTCAGTTTTCTTAACGTCTCGAACATATTATGACAAAAAGTCCATGTGAGTTTAGAAAACAAAGTCAAAACGAAGTAAAACAAAATTTACACCGTCACATAAAAAATTATTCCTATAATTCTGATGATATTTGTTTTTGCTTTTGAAATAATTTTATCAGATCTGTATAAATTCTAAATGATTTTACCTATAAATTTAATTATGGAATTTTCTATGTTTAAATTAGACAAAACTTTAGTTGGGATCAAAGAACAGTCGCCCCCTGAATTTAATAACTTTAAATAAATATTTAAATTATCTAAATACATACATTTATCTGGAGAGCTCATGGCATGATACATAACTTTAGATGATAAAAGCCAGATGAGCACATTAATTTGAACTTAGATTGATCGTTAATGCGAATAAGTATTATTTGTTTAAAAAAGGAAAAATGAGATGCAATTATTTAAATTGCCGAATTGCTATGTCTGTATATTTTAATTTTTAATAAGATATCAACTTTTCATGTTTAATAGCAAAGGTAAGGAAAATTTCGATTAAATACACTGAAATGTGTTATTTTCCCAACAAGAAGAGCCGACCAGAGGGGAGACAGGGATTTATCGCCAGGATCCGGGCCCTTAAAAGGGCCTAGGCCGAATAAAAAAATTTTAATTTTACAAATTGTTTTAATTTTTAATTTTACAAAAGTAAAGTTTTTTTAACAAGAACATGGAAAGGACCGGGTGTTTCTTAACCCAGAGTCTGTAATCACTTTCAGCTGCCCTGCCAAAAAGAGCTAGCAAATATTATTAATTGGTATAGACCATTCTTAATGAGATCATCATGAATATTAATGTCTCCCGAAAACGAGGCTAAGCTAAGCAGATGCGACTCTACTACATATAATATATTACGTAGATTCCTTTTGCAAGAGAATATGTTATATTGATAGCGGCTGTAATGGATATAATGCAAGGGTGCACAATACGTCGATCGCGATTGACCGGTTGATCGCGAAGTTAGTGTGAGTAGATCGCGTAGCATTAAAAAAATAAACGTCAGCCTATATATGATAATGCATTTTTGTGGTAGGTAGATCATTTTGGCTTGGTCATTTTATAAGTAGCTCGCATGCTGAAAAAGTGTGTGCACCCCTGTTGTAATGTATTTTATAGAGATTCCTTCTTTTTGCGTAAGAATATTTTATAGAATTACCGCTCCATATATTATAATGACGTAAACTTACTTGATATGTCCATTTTCTAAAATTTAAGTTGATTTACGTCCTATCTTGAGTGTCCTTTTTCTGAACAGCATACATAATACAAGTTAATGATAGAGCTAAGAGACTATTTGAAGCATGAATTTTGTTTCTGATTAGGTAAGGTTTAAATGTATATCTTTGATTAATCATCACATATGGCAAAACACACGGTCAGAAGAAAACATTTACAAAATGAGCATAGTGACACAAACTGACTTTTTAACCAAAAACGTCACCAAACCCAATAGAGACTTTATGTTTTGCTTTAAATAATTTTGGGTACATGTCGGTATGCTTTCATTTTAATTTGTATCAGAAGTGCCCAGCCTAGTTGTTTTTATGCTGCTTGCTGCTTTTGGTGTTAGGGAGTGGGAGGGACTGGGATTTTCCCTTAAAATGACATATTTGTTCTTTTCTGAACTATTGTCCAACTGGCAATATGGATATACGATTTTATTTATACAAACACATTTTTTGTTTCAATAACAGACTGGTAGTTTTATATTTACTCACAAAACACAAGGATTATTTGTTCAAAGCTGTTTGAAAGCCGTGTATGTATATATATATATATATATATATATATATATATATATATATATATATATATATATATATATATATATATATATATATATATATATATATATATATATCAGTCAAAGCACCTGCCCCAAAACACACAAATTGGTCACATATTTATCTGAACTTCGCTGACTATATTTAATATTATTTTTATGGAGTTGGTAGATGGGTGAATTTTAACACCCAATATGTATATGCAGATATTAGATAAAGTACAAATAAGAGGTAAGAATAATGTCTAAACATTTTTTTTTACAAATTGTCATGTTATAAATGGGATATTCTGTTTATCTGTTTATTAAAATAATTTTCTCTTTAATTTTAACAAAACCTTTACCTGTCGTAATTTGGTCCCTAGCTCTAACAAATCTATAAGCTAGTGCCTAGCTTAGCCTCGTTTTCGATTCGTTGACCCAAGGTTTCATGAATACATGAATACATTCTAAGAATGGTCTATAGAAAGAAAGGTCTTGATTTTGCGACGGTTAGACGCGTAAGGAAATCTACTAAACCAAGAGCGCTGATTGATTTTGTTCCTTGTTATGTAGAAGCCTTTTAATCAATGATACTAAGTTTCCCATACAAAGCTGGGATTTTCTTTGTGTTTGCAGTAAGTGCCGACTAATGGCCGCCCGCCAGTTCCTCTGCTGGGTCCACAGCGGTGAATCCTTGAAAAAAGAAATTAGATGGTCAATACCTACATGTGTAACAAGAGCCATTCGACTCATGTTCCCGGATGTCGGTGCGGAAGTGACGTCAGGAGATGACGCTGGTTCATTAAGTTTAGATGAAATGATTTCAATAGAGAACATTAATCATACCTCAGTATAATTGGTCAACTGTATTTCGAAAACTTATTTTTTGTTGTGGAGAACTCAACAAATGTCATGTTATTTTTGCTTTCACCTTGAACAAACCTATATATTTTTGCAAAATATTTAATATATGAAATGTAATTAAATCTTGTTTTTGGTGGGTAATATTTTTGTATCCCACGTAGCATTCCATGATATTTTAATGCTATTTCAAATATGCACATCCATACATTGGTCGGGGCTTATTTTAATTAATACACAGGTGTAAGCGTCTCATCGAATATGCATGTCCACAGTTGACCTTCGAGTTAAACCGGCCTAATGAAAAGTCCATAACTGACATAGTATGTAATGTTTTCTCTAATATCTCACATACATTCACATGTTGTTCAGGGTAATTTGTCATTGTTTAGTGTACTAAGTCTGCATTATTTATTATTGTTGTTGTTGTTGTTGTTATTATTATTATTATTATTATTATTATTATTATTATTATTATTATTATTATTATTATTATTATTATTTAATCTCTCACACATAATCCCATTTTTTTTTCAGGATAATTTGCCACATTGTTTTATGTTACACTGAGAAACTTTTACATTACATTTCTTTTACAGTTTGTAAAATAAAACATTGTTTGTCTTTGATGTTAACAATCTGATTAAAATCAGATCTCCACTCTCTGCATGTAGACGTGACAGTGACCACTTTTTGGAGGCATGTTCTGGTGAACTATGTTACTACCATAATTTCTAAATTTAATAGCCAGTCAGCTTAAGTCTTAGGTCTTCGCGTTGGGAGAAAGAGCAGTACATGTATAACTGAATTGCATCAATGTGTGCTGAATGATTTGATTTACTTTCAGATTTCTGAAAGTTGCATTTCCACTGGCTAATTCAAAGGTCCCAGAACATGACCCCCTAAAGGGGGCCCTGAGTGGCCGAGTGGTCTAAAGCACTGTCCGTTACGGATCACTGCCATCTCACCTCTGTGTGAGTTCGAGTCCAGACTCGGCTAACATGGGTAAGTGAGAAAGCCTGCCAGTAGCTTCTCGTGGGTCGGTGGTTCTTCCCTGGGTTTTCCAGAGTTCTTCCTTTACCATTAATGCTGGCCGCCATGTATGGCCTATCTTGTGCTGAAAAATGGCGTTAAATCCTACAACATGACCCCCTAAGCGGTCGCTGTCGGATCTTCACGTTGGACAGTGGAGATCTGATTTGAAATCAGAAAGTGTATTTAATGTTCGCATTCATGCAAGTATAGGACTATTTCGTGTATATCTATTCTTGTTTTATTCACTCCAACAGCTTGTCATTTTTTTTCTTTTAAACAATATTAATAATGTTAAGAATCATGATGACAATATTAGCAAACACATTGACAATCATATCTCATTCATGATATTCCCATACTGTATGCCATGTGTAATTGTAAGCCAGTAACGATACATGTTTTCGTGTTCAAAATCAGACATATCAGTATTTATTATTTTTTACTGTATAGTTTCTGTCATTTACGCAGTATTGTTCTGTATTCTTTTTCATTAAAATAACGGGTAATTTTATGTTCGCTTTTATTATGAATACACATCACTATGTCACACATTAAGGAGAGATATTTTAACAAATATATGCAAACCATGTACGTGTAAGATGCCTTGATAATTGTTTAGATGAATGGAATTGAGGCTTGTACCAAATGGTGAATCTGAAAATTCATTGATGCTGACGGCGTTCGAAATGCAAGAATGAGTTCCTTTTTTCGAATAACTACATATTATTCTTTCATCCATTTCGGCGAACACTATGTATTCGATTCATCTTACTAAGTTCAAAGCTGTCATAACTTGCAATTTCAACTTCGAAAAGAGTAATTGGAGTATTTAAAATAAATGCGGCGTTAATTGCTTTAGAATGGGTTAGAAGCTATCGCCCTTTAATACTTTGCAAACGCTTTTCATTTCTAAAATAATCAATTTAAAATTAAAAATTTTTGAAAATATTTTTGAAACACTTAACAAATATTACTGAAGTAGTAAATGACTCCAAGGCAGATGAGAGGGGTTGGAAACCTAAAACCCTTGCAAGCAAAACCTTATGACAACATGGCATCAAAGCGTGATTGCAGTTATGAAAGGCCAATGGCCAAAAGCAGTGAAGGGCCTAGATATGTATCGTGTATTTAATTATAGGGCCTAAAGCAGCCCCTACAAAATATTAGGTTCTAAAAGTTTATGAGCTAATCTTGACCAGCATGGAGGCAGTTTTAAAATTAGGAGTGCCTTAAGTCTTTGAGGTTGAATCAAATTGATACGGTTTGCATCAAAGGAGGAAAGAAAGACATAAAACTATTGAAATTCAAATGGAAATAGAATCGTAAGTTAAACGTCAAACTAAATCCCAGTCCCATTACCACAACTTCTGAGAGGATGCTTTTATGTATGCAGGCATGCCTGTATGTATGTATGTATGTATGTATGTATGTATGTATGTATGTATGTATGTATGTATGTATGTATGTATGTATGTATGTATGTCTGCAATGTGGCAGTTTACAGTGATGCCTAGCACTGGGGCATCAAGCCACAGACTTGTAGCAGCATGTCCCACCCAGTCACATTATTCTGACACCAGGCTGACCAGTCTTAACACTTAACTACTTAATGTTGAGCGCCAGGCGAGGCAGCTGCTGGTGCCGTTTTTATACGTCATTGGTATGACTAAAGCAAAGTTCGAACCAGCGCCCTTCCGCATCGAGGCGGACACTAACCTTGGTTTCAATTCAAAAGGATTCTTACTTAGTCATTGCTAGTAACACTATCACCGGTTAATATTTTGGATACCTTTATAATCACTGCATCTTATGTGTACTGAATAATTATCCAGTATGGATCCGAATGTTGTTTTTTTTAACAACAATCATGTTATAAGTTTTAACAAAAAATGTATTGAGTTTAAAATTAAACTTGTTAATTAATGATCTCAATAGACTGGTGAAGATCTCTATCAAAAACATTTTATCGGCATATATTTATTTTGTTCAAACATTAGTTTTTGTTTTATTAATTCTCTTTAGTCTATTACTTTCCTTTATTCAGTGATACACCATTCAATAGCATGTAGCTAACACTTCGATTTCAGGGTAACACTTTGATTTCAGGGTAAAATGCCATAAGCGATACTTACTAACTTGTATACTTTTGCTTTCAAATGTCACATTCTGATGCAATTTTGTTTTCCAATATTTATAAAATTGTGTTCTTTTTAATTTATTGGTCCTAAGAATGATATATTGTAAAGTGTTTCTTTTTTTCTATGGTATTTGTTCTATGTTTTTAAACATAAAATAAATAGTGTTCGGACATATGATTTAATTGTTGGATTCAGAGTTCAGTTTATAAAGGAATATGTTGTACTCTAGATGAAGATTTCACTTTAACAAAATGACAAAATTTAGTTTGTTTTACGCTTTTATTTTAAAGAAATAGAAATTTAAATTCGGCATGAATTAATGTGGTAATGCTTGAAAGAATACACAATACGAGTAAATCTGATAAATAACTGAACATTGTTTCTAAAACTTGTGACCTTTATATCAAATCAAAATAAACGTCGAAAACATATATGTATGTATTGTGTTTACACGTCTTATGTAAAGTATTGTTAGTAAGCGATAAATGTTCTCACCTGTACTGGTTGTGATGCACTTTCCTTCTTATTTGCATTTTCATTCATGTTTTGAAACATTCTTGATTTGAATACTATTTCTCTGATATATGCATTATCTAATTCTTTATGTATCAGTTCGTCATATTGTCTCGTTTTTAAGGTAAATTGCCAAAAAGAGAATGAAACAGACATTTTGCTGTGTGCTGAATATAACATTATACTGTGTTGAGTTATCGAAGACAATGTCCTATTTTTGAGTTTCACAATTATCCGTTGTGTTTAAAAAAAATGTCGCAAATGACCACAACATTGTCTATAGTCTGATTATACCTCCCCGTTTGTTTTTAACCCCCTTCCCAACGATTTCAACAACTGTAATCTTTAATGTGGTAAAAAGTTTATAGAACTTAGTCTTTTAATTCATTGATTTATAATTTTTAACATGAATGTGACCATCATTGACATAAACTTGGCATTCTCTGCGCCTTTCAGTTCTTGACAAAACATATTTAGGACGGAAGGGGAGGAAGGTTTTGCAACTGACTGTTATCTGTGGTAAAGTGAACGCTACTAGCTTCGATCCCCTTTTGAACTGGCAAACTTTGTACATACATTTACTTTAGTTGTACATTCTTGTTCAAGTTTCTTTATTTAGTGCAGTTATTTGGCAAACTGTAAAAAAATATTTATACCTGAAATCATAACACGAAGGGAGAGAATGCATCTCGATCAATACTACGCAAAAGTAGGTTAGTGTGATATATATTTCATGCTTTACTGACTTTAATCAATTGTGTAGCTTAAGTTTATTTCTCAAGTTGCCTTCAAGTATTATTCTTTTCGTCTCAAACGCAGATCAGTATGACCTAAATTTCACATTTTCCTGGCTTGGGTCAAGTTTATGCGTTATCTCATGATCAATGAGGATTTTTTGCACACTGCAAATATATTGTAATACCTATATTAAGGGAAATATTGTGTTTGTGCACGTATCCTGATGAATACCACACCGTCGATACAAAAGTCGGTCATTGTGACTCATCTTGTATGATTCACTGACTTGCGTTGATCTTCAGCCTACGTGGAATGAGGCGAGAAGAGAGTGGTCTGTAGAGGTGTTTTAAACCACTCCGCCACCCGCAGCCCTTTACAATAAAAGGTCAGTGTGACCTTCATTTCATATTTTACTAGCTTATGTATAAGTTTCTGCACTGGCATAAAAAGATGATATTGGTGGGCTTTTTCTAATAAAAGTATAATACCTGGAATCATGAAACGTAGCTAGAGGTTGCATCGTGATGAGTACTATACACTAATAGTAAGAATGGGTTTCAGTAGCCCATATTTCACATTTTACTAAGTTTATTTCAGTTTGATCCTTTTGCTATTTTTATCAAGATTTCTCTATATCCATATCTGAAAGGTAATTGTGACCTATATTTTACATTTTATTGACTTAGGTTAGGTTTTAGTATTTACCATTAATCGGATGCTGTTTATGTTCCAATCATGAGACGTCATAACTGGGTGCATCCTTATTACAATAAAACCATTAAAACCAGAAAAGGACCAGTACCGGATTTAGGCATAAGCTAAACAAGCTACAGCTTCAATGTCTGAACTCAGTCTGAAGGGGCCCCTCAAACTTATTTCATACCAAATATGGCCTCTATAGCTTCCCATAAATTAGGACCACGCTTTGTCTACATCCGGCACTGGAAAGGACATTGTGACATATTTGTTGCTTGACTAAGAAGGGTTAAGTATATGTGTTTATAGGTATATGTATATGTATATGTGTTTATAATCACGTTCACTCATGCACGTCAGACGCTATATACATTCTACTACACTCCAAACACACTATCAGACCAGTGTATTTTGAAATAGGTTTATTTGAATGTAACCATTCCATATTAGTACGCATTTACTGTATATTGTGATGTTTTTTCTTCGGCAGTTTAACTGTATTTGTACACGTTAAAGAAATGAATGGAATGCATGATGGATGCTTTTCATGTGAGTATCACTGTTGATGATACAATGTAATTTATTGATGCGTGAGCTCTGTGTGTGTATGTGTGTGTGTGTGTGTGTGTGTGTGTGTGTGTGTGTGTGTGTGTGTTGGGAATTTTGAACGTAGCTTTAATAATATTAGTCATATCGCTACGATGTCTGCAGTGTGGCAATGTATAGTGATGTCCAGCACTGGGGCATCATGATGTAGACGTGGCATCATGTCCCACCCAGTCATATTATCCCGACACCAGGCCGACAAG
Source organism: Potamilus streckersoni (assembly GCA_016746295.1). Taxonomy (NCBI): domain Eukaryota; kingdom Metazoa; phylum Mollusca; class Bivalvia; order Unionida; family Unionidae; genus Potamilus; species Potamilus streckersoni. The sequence goes on along the minus strand of JAEAOA010002354.1, from coordinate 4,630,694 downwards.
TCATAATACTAACCCCTAATACTGAGCAGCACCATGCGAGGCAACTGCTAGTACCTTTTTCAAAAGTATCTGGTATGACTCGGCCGGTTTTTAAACACGAGATCTCCCGTATCCGAGGTGACTGCTCTAACCACTTAGGCCAACGGAACGATCGAACTATGACCGTAGTACTGGCTGTAACACCAACTTTATTCAAAGTCAGTGATTTTCACCTGCCTGAATCTGGTTCCATCGGTGGAGAATGATAATCGATTGTTAAGCAAATTTTAAGAATAATAATTTTCTTTTTTTTCAAAATAATACCAAAAACGACATTAATCTCTCATTTGATCCACTCATGAATACCGCTATTTTAATATTACAGCAGAAAAAAAATATTCTGTTTTGAAATTATTATGTATTTTATGTTCTGTCGCATTAGGGAGGTATGCAAGCATTTCAGCACAATATAAGCTTCATGGTGCCAATTAAAATTTAAAATTTTAAATTTGTATATGTTTACAAGTTTTAATATAAATATAAATTATACTCTACAAATATTTAGTTAGAAAAGTAAGGTCACTTTAGCAATTTCGATTGAATATACTTTCTGCATGAGAATTTTTACAATGGTGATTTAAACTAGTAAAATGAGAGATGTGAGGTAAGTTGACGTTGAGCTCACACTGGTGTTGACACCGAGTGTTATTACCTGATCTACAGCTGGTACACAGACTAAGTTTTATTGTAGAACCATCTTTATGATAAGTAATTGTCGATGACATACATTATTTAAATTAAAATATATTTCCAAGGTGCAGTCAGATGTTTTGAATTATCAAGTTATTTACCTTCAAATCGATTTAATTTAATAAACACCAAATATACACTCTATAATGTCAACATTCCATTTCAAAGGTCATACACAATCTGTCATTATAATATGACTTTATCATTGTTTCTTTCTACGATGTTTTCATGGTGTAAACCAGCTAAATAAATATTATTAAAGTCAATAATTTGTTTTAATTTTCATTAATATCCATTGTCCATCGTCTTTTTTTTTTTTGACAGAAATATCCAGTTGGGGAGCAGAGTACTTTACCATTTGAAATTTTTACGGCTGCCACATTATTGTCTCTTATAAACATCCGAATAGTAACATTATAAGTAATACAGCGATACATACGCAGAACAATAGATGCATATCTATTTTTTTTCCAAATAATATTCTTGTCAACAAAATCGATAACATGTTTTACTGAGTTTTTCTACTTTAAATGAACGGATAAATATTGCATACCTTTCCAGTTGAACTTCATCTGCATGAAAAAAAAACAAAGTTTAAGAGCAGATGCACAAGACAATCCTAAGAATTAACAAGACGTCCGTGCGTATGGGCAAGTCATGACGATCAAAAATGTCAATGTGCGTGATGTGATTATGATTTTTAACTTAGCTTTAACAATTTGTCTGTCATATCGCTACGATGTCTGCAGTGTGGCAGTTTATAGTGATGTGTAGCACTGGACATCATGCCGCAGACATGTAGCATGATATCCCATCAGTCACATTATCCTGACGCCAGGCCGACCAGTCCTAACACTAACCTCTTAATGCTGAGCGCCAAGCGAAGCAGCTGTTAGTACCAATTTTGTAAGTCTTTGGTATGACTCGACCCGGGATCGAACCCACGACCTCCTGCATCCGAGGCGGACGCTCTAACCGTTAGGCCACCGAAACGGTTGCGAAAACAATGATGTCCATTTAGACCAGTGGTAGGCAAAATTCGGCCCGCGCCGTAACCTGGTTCAACCCTTTAATTTACATTTTATGGTATGGCTTTAAAATTATTTATCTTATCCGCGCCGGAGGAAGCTGTCCGTGCTTTCCAGTGTTACTCTAATTGTCTTTCTTGGCAACCGTTCACGTAAGTCAACTAGACAGTTTACGGGACATAATTGAATGAACTCCGATATCATGGACGATTTTGAGGACGGATTTGCTATCAGTGGAAAAATGAAAGGAACCAGTCTTCGTATTGTTGATCTAATCCATACATCTATGCTAACAAAACGTTTAAAGCGTTGTAAAAGACATCCGTGATGATCAATGGAAGAAAGAGGTATTATGGTTTTAAAAATGAACAAACATTTATATCTATTGCTTCAAACAACAGACTTTACTATTTTGAGTTGATGTTTTTAATCTACAGCTACATAAACCTCATGTTTATTTTTCATTCTTCTTTTGTGAAAGACCAAAAAAAACTTTCCTTTTCATCTCGTAAGTGTGAATGCTTCTTTCAATCATGATCTGGACTGAGTCAAATATAGCAATAATATATAGGATATTATGAACAGTGAAGAAAGGGGCTGCTCTCCGTCGACAGCTGTCTGTTTCGCTGTCTTTGTTAACTTTATGCTGATGTCTGTCAAACCATATGAAATCACAGATGAGCAATGAAATTGACACCATCGGCGGAGACGTAAAGATTGTCGATCTGTTCTTTTCATTTTCGTATTTATTAATAATAAGGATACCGTATGTCTCTGTTCTGCATAAGATATTCCGATTTATTCCCAGAAATACTCAGTGGCCAGTTCGTGTTCAGGCGACACCATCGCAGTCCACCTTAGTGATGTCGGACAGAGACAACTTTTCACAAAAACAGGCTACTACAAGGTAATTAGGTAGAATAGCCAAAACGAAGAGATTTGTGGTTACAATGCGTTTGTCTTGTGTCTTTATGAGTTGAGTGTGGTTACAATGCGTTTGTCTTGTGTCTTTATGAGTTGATTGTTTGAATATTTAGAGACATATATATATATATATATATATATATATATATATATATATATATATATATATATATATATATATATATATATATATATATATATATTCTTTTCTTGAAAGATTCGATGATTAAACTGTTCACATTTTTACGTAATATACGACACGCGCTTGAGAATTCGGAATAACCTGGTATATTATAAAGTTCCTTTCTCTTCCATTTTCTTTCCTTCTATTTCTTCCCTATTCTTCTCTCTTCTTCTTTTATTTAACTTAAATCATGTCATCCTGACTTTTGTTCACATCATTGTGATGACGATGATGGTTATTATTATTATTATTATTATTATTATTATTATTATTATTATTATTATTATTATTATTATTATTATTATTATTATTATTATTATTATTATTATTATTATTATTATTATTATTATTGTTATTATTATTATTGTTATTATTATTATTATTATTATTATTATTATTATTATTATTATTAATATTATTATTGTTGTTGTTATTATTGTTATTATTATTATTATTATTATTATTATTATTATTATTATTATTATTATTATTATTATTATTATTATTATTATTATTATTCATACTACAGTATTGTCATCACTATTGTTATCATCGTTTCAAATAGCTGTTGAAAATGTGAAAGAGGAATAATACCTCAGTCACTTTTACTTTTTATTTGTTTAAAAAAACAAAAACAACCATGTTACTTCAACCAGTTTGGAAATATTTTCATAAATTGAAATGGTTCTCTGTGCATAAAGCTTTTTATGCCAGATTTGAGAGGAAAATATCAACCGCAGTCCGTGTTATTTTATTATACACAATATATAAATAATTCATAGTTTTTTTATATTTCAGGGGGCAATCGTGGCCATCAAGAAAGTCAATAAAACCGTGGTTACTGTCAATAAACCTCTACTGCTCGAAATAAAAAGAGTATGTGTACAATTTTTTTTTTTAAAATTCAGATAAATGTAGAGTGATTGATTGAAAGACAGAAATGAGCATCAAAGTTATAAATAGAGGCAAATATATTTTTAAAATATAAACAATATTTGACTGTATCTGTTAAAGAAAATACTAATTAGCAAAGTCTTCCATTAATTAGATGTTTGACAAACGCTACACGATTCTAGATAATACAAGAGATTAAATGAAACGAATGTAACTAAGATACGCGAGTACATGGAAACGTTCATTTCAAAATCAACAAAACAATAGTCGTGAAATTATGTGTGCTAAAGAAAGAGAAATATAAATGCAGGTAGTCGCCATATAAACAATTATAAACACATTGCGTAATGACGGAATGCTTAACACGGCGATAGCTGATGTTACGATTATACAATTATACGATTATGCTCTGGCAGAGAATATAAATTCTTGTTTAAACTCTAGTGCATATTGTAGACAGACAGACAGACATATAGATGACAGACAGAACGATAGACAGACATACAGACAGACACAGATAGATAGATAGATAGATAGATATATAGATAGATAGATAGATAGATAGATAGATAGATAGATAGATAGATAGATAGATAGATAGATAGATAGATAGATGGATGGATGGATGGATGGATGGATGGATGGATGGATGGACGGATGAATGGATTCTGTGATTTTGCCTTGAGATACAATGCATCTCATCCAGTTCCTCAGAATCATTATTTTATATGTGCTGAGGATGTTTGTCTTTTTAAAAAAATGTGGCAGTGTTATAGGCAAACAATCAACTAAGACTTTATTAAAATCACATTGCGGCCAGACTTTATATCTATATATAGTTATTTGTGTAATTTCTGCCTGACTGAATCTCTGTGCGTAATTTCTGCCTGACTGAACCTCTATGCGTAATTTCTGCCTGACTGAATAATTGTATTGCTAATATTAAACTCATATCGTGGTACAGTTGATATAAAGCATTCTAAATCAAACTTACCAGACTTGATCGTGCAGATATGGCCAGGATATTTTATTTTGTCAACCAGCGGACCATATTGTCCTTCAGAGAAGCTTAGTAATCACAATTCCAATGATTGTATAAGGGAAATAACTCCATGTCGATTTAGGCAACACACTGAGATTTGTAGCATTTATCCTCCCTTTATTGACTATATGCTTAAGAACACGTTCAAACAAGTGTCGTTTGGATAATCAGGAAAAGCATTTAAAAGAGAAATACTGTTCAAAGACTAAGATGTCCATATGAACAGCATGCATAACATTGGATCACTTGACCCCATGATATTTAATAACATTTATCATCAGGAGACAATGATTATGCATGCGTTATATTTGTAAGTATCTATCGAAATGTGTTATAATTATTTGGAAACTGTTCAGTTCTCTTTAGTAAGAGTTTTATAAAAAAAAAAAAAATATCTGCTGATCTTTAGAACTCACATATTGTTGATGTTTGTTTCATCTGATTTGATCTTTTGGGGGTTTGACTCCATTTTTCAGCTCGAGATAATTTTTAAATCGAGGCCCGTAAATTTGGTGAAGGAACACACAGGGAAGAAAAAAAAACAAAAAGTCCAACTTGAAAGTTCCGACACGCGTTCTCACATACACACATTGTACTGTTCATGTTCTCACATACCCATATTGTAATGTTTTTGCTCTCACATGCACGTATTGTAATGTTCATATCCTCAAATAATGTAATATTCATGTCCTCAAATGCACAGATTGCAATGTTTATGTCCTCACATGTACACAATGTAATGTTCATGTCCTCACATACACACAATGTAATGATCATGTTCTCACATACACAGATTATATTGTTTATGTCCTCACATACACATATTGTAATGATTATGTTCTCACATGCACACAATGTAATGTTCATGTCCTCACATACACAGATTGTGATGGTTATGTCCTCACACACACATTGTGATGTTCATGTCCTCACATACACACATTGCAATGTTCATGTCCTCATATACATATATTGCAATGTTCATGTCCTCACAAACACACGCTGTAATATTCATGTCCTCACATACACACATTGTAATGTTCATGTCCTCACATACACAATGCAATGTTCATTGTTTGACATTTTAATCTATGCAAAGAAATATCATGACTTTCGACACTTTCTTGCAGATAAAGGATCTACAGAGTGATCATGTGGTCCGGTTTATTGGAGCTTCCATCGATGCACCTCACATGTGTATCCTTACAGAGTATTGTCAGAAAGGAAGCTTACAGGTGTGTAAATTCAGACAAATACTAAACGAAGAAAAGAAATGAAAATTTAAATACGGAACTTATGTAAATATCTGTATTTTCTCCAGTGAGGAATCAATTATTTACAATTAGTAAATTCATTCAGCTTTTGCTCGGTTCCTCTGAGCCTTTTGCGATCCACAGAAGAACGTACAGGCTCATATATATGTACAGCTTTCGTGCAATTTGTGGAATTTGTTAACTGCAACTGGCCGCAGGATGTGAAAAAAAAGTTTTCTCTGCTTTGCAAGTGATAACATTAGCTGAGGGTTCTATTTTATGTGTGTGTATGTGTGTGTGTGTGTGTGTGTGTGTGTGTTTTCGATTGCAAAGTAGCTTTAACAATTTCTCAGTCATATCGCTACAATGTCTGCAGTGTGGCAGCTTATAGTGATGTCTAGTATTGGAGAATACTGCCGCAGACGTATAGCATGATGTTGCATCAAGTCAAATTATCCTGACACCAGGCCGAACAGTCCTACTACTAGCATCTTAATGCTGAGCACCTAGCGATGCAGCTGTTAGTACCATTTTCATAAATCTTTTGTATGACTAGGCCATGGGTTCGAGCCCGATACCTCCCTCATCCAAGGCGGACGCTCAAACCACTAGGCCACCAGAGCACTGTTATAATTTGGATCCGGAAGTAGTTTTAATTTATTAGGAAATTTGTTTTTCGTCATGTGCATATACGGCGACATTGAACAAATATTTGTACTTTTGCCAAAATGTCAGAGATAGTGACTCACCAGTAGGTGATTACTAATTTTGATAGCATTCAAATTACCAGAACAAACAAGGCTTAATGTTAGGTAGACCAACGATGCTACATTGAACTATTGGTGCACCTTCAAGCCGTGTCCCGGGTATGACGTACGAAAACAAAGCGGAGTTTACATGAATACTAGTAGAGCACATTTCGGATGGAATAAATAAGCATACATATGAACTGTAGTTTGATGTAATAATAGTGAGGCTTTTGCTTTTTAGACAATCGGGTTGTTGACTGGGTAATTGATATTTATGTAATACAGCGAGTCATAGCAAGCCATCACCTAACAAAACGACGCCAACCAAAAAAAATCGCAAAATCGTATAAAAAAGTTCCTTTACGTGTAATGATTGGGAGACATTTTTTTTCCCTAATGCAGTTACAATTTAGTTTTTATATTTCTTTGGGTATTTCGGGTTCAGACATTATACATATCAGCGACCACAGAATAATTATCATAGGGAAAATATTCAAATGAACATGTGTTTACAAAGGCATTTGCAGATAATGGTGTGTGTTCAGAAGGTGGTGATTAGACATTTGTTACCACATTTTTTGAGTTGAGACTGAAAATAATTTTTTTTTATCTTTCAGGATGTACTGGAGAATGAACAGATTAAGCTTGACTGGATGTTTAGATACTCCTTAATGCAGGACATTGTCAGGGTCAGTATTATTAATTGACTCAGTTATAATTTATTAACTATAAAATAAAGAAATATGCTTAATGTAAAATAAGCAATTTCCATTGAGAGTATCGTTTACGTCATGTCATTCTGCTTGACGTTTTGGTTTGTGATTTCGATTAAAAAAATATATATCTAATCAAATTATGCAAATGTATTTAAAAGACAAATAAATTCCTTTTTGACGGGAAACAAAATCATAGTTTTATGTGTTAATTTCCACAAATGCCTAAAAGTATTCGAGAGCAGCTGTGGCTCAGTTGACAGAGCGGTGGAAACGTAAACCAAGGGTCGCGGGTTTGTTACCCGCCCAAACCAAACTGATCGCCACGGTAAGTTACCAGGAGAGCGACTTAGCTACCATTTCCTCGACATGATGTTGTCTTTAATGTGTTTAAGGTGCCGTGAAAACTGAAAAGAAAGCACATCTATCGACAGCCTTGTGTAATTGTAGACCCTCTTATGTATGTGAATTCTAACATCACTGCGTTTTGCATTTGAGTCCAAATAATGCAAATATGACATTCCTTGTATCTTTCAACAAAAAACAATCATTCATTTTGGAAATCAATTTGATAGGAGTTTTGCTGACGCCTCGAACGCTAATTTCAGTATTATTTTCTCATTTACAAATTGATTTTAAAATATTGCAATTTGTTGCGCAGTCAGATTAAAACAGATG